>JBBDGP010002538.1:890000-1122500 GCA_037952835.1 Lithobates septentrionalis
TGTCTGAATAATGAAAATTTCGTCCGAATTTCGATTCGGAACTAAACGAAATGCACATGTCTAACCATGTGCCGGGATGATTGAAGCACTAACACCAGGAGTTTGGAGTATCTTTATCTGCTGATTGTTAAACTCTGGAATACACATTGCTATTGTGGTGTAGGATCTGGGTCTGCTGTGCCTCCATCCCTCTACTCCCCTTTCCCCCTTCCCTCTCCATCCCTCATTCACCTCATACTCTAACCACACACCATTTGAGCCACGCCCATTTAAGCCACACCCACTATTTCACGTAAACCATGCCCATTTTTTGGTGCGGCGCGCTCCACGCCCGCATTTTCTTTTTCCTATGCCACGCCTACAAATGCATGCCCCACATACCTAATTATAGTGTGCCTACAGCCAAAAAAGTGTCCCGAAATTTTTTTTTACAATGTTGGCAACTATGTTAAAGTGTTACTTAACCCACAACAATAAAATCTGTCTGTATATGCAGTAAAGCATGCTTGTTATACTCACTGTGGAACCCAAGGGGTTAATCCTCTGCATTGTGTAAAAAGGCTGTTTGATCTTGTATGCACAGATCCTCCTCTTCCACTGGCTCTAGAACATGTCTGGATAAGACAGAGTCTTTGGAGTCAGCCTGCACATGCTCAGTTTGGTGTGTATTGCTAGAGTTTTTTTTTTTTTCTTGGGAGAGTGCATGTGATCAGCACAGGGCCAATGCGCACTGTCCAGACAGAGGGTCAGGGGGCCCGGATCCTGATAGCACAGCTCAGTGCAGTATGAAAACTCCTACAAGCTTTACCAGGAACTGATAGAAGTCACAAGACTGCTATATACTGCTGATGAATAAAGGTATTTAGCAGTTTATATTTACTAAAATATTTGCATTTCCATGTTCTGTGTACTGTGGAAGGCCAGATATAGTGAATGCAGGGCCCTGGGTTTAGTAACACTTTAAAATTTCAGGGCAAGGTTTTAGGGGGTCTACCTCCTCCTTCTTGATCTAAATAGTACTACAGTATATGTACCAGAGTAATATGCAAAAGTTTAGCAAAACTGATCGCTGCAGATGTCATTTTGCACAAATTTTGTGTATCAGTACTGCTTTGACCAAGAAGAAAGAGGGGGACCCTCAAAATCTTGTCCTGAAAATCTAACTGTCACACATGTGTCAATACCCTGTGTTAATGCAGCATTTATTTGTAAAGCCTCATAACCATACCTCCCATCTTTTTGAGATGGGAGGGACACCTATTAGCAAAAGTATGTAAGTGAAGCACCCTCTAGTGTGCTAGAGTAGATGTACATAGGTATTTGTAGTGTAGGAAAATTTGGCCTGGCTGAGAGCCAGGCCTGGGTTGAATCTGGGTCTGGGTGACTCAGCAAGCAGCATCTCTGGTGATTCACCCTGCTTTCTGGAACCTTGGAGAAACTTCCAGAAGTATAGGGTGGAGTCTAGGAGGAGCTGCTTGGAGCATTGATGAGGGCCCCAGCCAATCCCCAGCAAAATGGGCTGGCAGGAGGCAGGCACCTCATAAATACTCATGAGTCATGCAAGCAGGGCCAGTTGGGTGGAAGATGGAGATGGAGTCCTGAGCAGACTGTCAGTGGCTCTTGAGGCTGTCGCCTAGTCTGTAGGGGGGGTGACCTCGGGCCTGGGGTTGGGTTCTGGAGGGACCCTCTACAACACATGGAGAAATCCTTCCTGGAGGCACAGGAGCAAGGGGAGCAGGTCAGCACGTCCAGGTGGTCTCCTGAGAAGTCAGTCTAGGAGGACTGTGGAGAAGTAGCCAGGAGGGCTAGTGAAAGGGGCAGCTGCAGCCAGGTGGGCTAGCAGTGCCTGAAGAGGTGGTTCTGGGATCAGTAGCCACAGGAGGAATGTAAGCTGGACACTGGACTTTGCTACACAACTAAAGGGCCCGGGTTCCCTGCTTGTAAAGGGTCTTTGCTTTGAGCTGAGTGTCCGGTCAGATTCACTAAAAGTGACCCAGCTGGGGGGGCGTGGCCT
This sequence comes from Lithobates septentrionalis, assembly GCA_037952835.1. NCBI lineage: Eukaryota > Metazoa > Chordata > Amphibia > Anura > Ranidae > Lithobates > Lithobates septentrionalis. The sequence goes on from JBBDGP010002538.1 coordinate 892,015, forward strand.
AGCGCATGGAGACGTAGGTCGCACTTCACGGCGGCTCCCGGTCCCACGGATCTCCACGAGGTTCTAGCAGAGACATCCCGCCTCACACCGCTCCTCAACCGCACTGATGGGCAAGGGAAAGCCCAAGGATCACTCCAAGCCCACCGGCGATCGTACACAGAGCGATTTGGGCAGATTTGTGACCAGAGCGTCTGCGGCCTACAGCTCACAGGAACAGCCCAAGATGGCGCCGGCACCTCCGTCCCCCGCCCGCTCTGAGCCTTCAGACACCATGCAGGTACGCTCCAGGGCTCGCTCTGCCTCACTAGCTGATCTTGGGCCCCCACTACAGAGCCAACACAGCCCGCACAGCCCCTACAATCAGTCGCAAGCCTCCCTGAACTCAGGGGACGGATGGGACTTAGAATCGCAGATGCGATCCCTCCATACATACATACGCTCGCTTCCAACAAAAGCCGATTTTGAGCATTACACCACCCGTATGGAAAAAGCATATAGGCAGGAGATTGCGGAGCTCAAAAGGGACATGGGAATCCGTATTGAGGACGTGGAAAACACCACGGAGGGCGTATGCACTACCCTGCATTCCCATGAAGCAATTTTGAACTCTCACACTGTCATAATCCAACAGCTCATGTACCACCAGGACGACATTGAAAACTGTAATAGACGGAACAATATTAGAATACGCGGCATCCCTGAAACCATCGAGCATAAAGACCTGGCAGGGGCTGTAACCTCTATCTTCAATCAAATACTTCAGCAACCCAAAGACACTCACATTGAACTGGATAGAGTACACAGGACCTCCGGCCCTCGCAATCCAGATTCAGCCTATGTCCGTGACACCCTATGTAGAGTGCACTTCTACAAAGTGAAAGAAAACATCATGCGAGAGGCAAGCACCCAGGACTCCATCAGGCTTAATGACACCCCCGTCATGTTACTCCCAGACCTCTCCCGCCAAACACTAGCCATGCGGCGCTCTCTGAAACCCCTCACTTCAATCTTGCAAGAGAGACAAATCAGATACCAATGGCGCTTTCCGTTCCAACTGCGAGTTCAACACGAGGGCAAGACGGCCATTTTCCGCACCCTAGGAGACTTACCGCGGTTCCTGAGCACCCTGGAACTTCCACAGGTTTCCATACCGGACTGGCCTCTCCCAACCACTACGCCTGGTCTTCCATTCAGCACACAATGGCAGAAGACCGGCAGGCAGAAGCGCCCCAGATCCTCACCTCACAAATCACCAGACGGCTGATGTTCCCTCCTGCAACATGGTGATACCTGTCTCCATTCCACTCTTTTTTCCATCTCTCTCTTGCCTTGTCAGTGAGAGGCGGGTTTGTTGCTGGACTTCCAGACCTCCCGACATTACATTTTTATGAACAATGCGCACAAGTTTTTCTAATTTCTTTTTTCCCTTTTTTTTTTTTTTCTCTCTTTCAGTTCTCTGTTTCAGGTTATATAGCGCATCCTCTCATGCATAACAGTTTGGTTTTTTTTTGTTGTGTTAACTTTCTTATCTCCCTTTTTTCAGATCACCATATATACAGATACTGGTTGCTGGGGTCAGGGGGGAGGGAAGGGGCTTAACTGTGACAAAGGAGGGATACATCTGTCTTAAAATTGTTGTTGATAAGTTCTAATTAACTATAATTATAAAGTTGCACAAATGCCTTCCTTCCGCGCTGGGCCTTATTCTAATCCCCCTTGAAAACAGAAGGGTGACCGCCCCCCTCCCCCCCCACGCCAACATGATCCCCTGTATGTTATCCAAGTACATGGAGGTTTTCCGTGCTTCATGGAGCATTTCGACAGCGGTTCGGAAGAAAGGCAGACGTGTTATATAAGGGCCACTACATTATGCCTATAGCTAGAGATGTTTGTGAGCGATGTCCCCAGTTTGTTCAGGTTTTATGTACGGTGGGGATCCCGGGACCGGGGAGCGCTCTGTGCGCTTACCACGTTTACACCCCACTTAGGACCAACAGTGCGTATTATTGCACTGTTTACGTTATTTAGTGTTTTTGTTTTCCTTTTTCTTTTTTTTCTTTCTTTTTTTTACTATCCAGTCACCATGCGATTACACCCATTGATTTCCCTCAGGCTACCACTCAGTGGTTTTAACCTCCTTTTCCACTTGTGTATGTCATGGTGGCGCTCTCTGACTACATGGTGGATGTGTTTGTTTTCTACATGGCTGAGCTGGTTTATGTCCACCCTCTCTACCTCTCTAACTCCCTTCACCCCCACTCTTTTTTCCTACCTATCCTATGTCCCCCCTCCACCCCTACCCCTCTTCCTCCTGGCAGGGCAGGCCCCGGGTCACGTAGGGACCACTAGAATTTTGACGAGAGAGCTTAGGCGTGTTCCCACTCCATTACTCTCATGCCACCGCTAGATCACATTAACTTAGCCTCCTATAATTGCAGAGGTTTCAACACCCCTGAGAAAAGGAGCCAAGTGCTGTATCACTTCCATAAAGCCAAAACTCAAATCTTACTACTTCAAGAAACACACTTTAAGGGTTCGGCCATTCCAACCTTAAACAACCCCCACTTCCACAAATGGTTCCATAGCACTAATCCACTTTCTAAATCCAAAGGAGTATCCTTAGCTTTTCACAAATCCTTCCAACCAGAAGTATTAGATACCCTAATAGACCCCGATGGTCGCTTCATCTTTCTTAAACTAAAATCTAACCTTTCTATCTTCACAGTTGCTAATGTATACGGACCAAACCAAGACCAAGGGAGTTTTTTCTCCATGCTTATAGACAAACTAATCTCGTTTGGGGGCCCCTGTTTTATTGTAGGAGGAGACCTCAACGTGACCCTCACACCAGCCATGGACACCTCCTCGGGTAAGTCAGCTATACCACACTCCACTCTCACACATATCAAATCACTTATACATTCAGCCCAATTAGTGGATGTCTGGCGGACCCAGCATCCATTCGAGAGAGACTACAGCTGCTACTCGGTCGCCCACAACTCATATAGTCGCATTGACTATTTCCTAGTATCACAATCCCTACTTGATATCCCTATGCAAGCTTCCCTAGGTAACATTCTATGGTCTGATCATGCCCCTGCCCATTTAAGCTTAGCCCACCCACCCAAGGCACACAAGACTTTTACCTGGCGCTTAAATGACAACCTGCTAAAAGATAGCCTTTGTGTGACAGATACCCAACAGGCAATTAAAAACTTTATTCATGACCACCGTTCAGATGACACCAACCCCCTTACCAAGTGGGAGGCTCTGAAATGTGTGCTACGGGGAATTTTCATCCAACATGGCGCACGATTAAAGAAGGCTAGATCGGCTGACATAGTCAAATTACTCTCATCTATCCACACTCTTGAAAGCACACATAAGAAAGACCTTGCGCATAATACCTTTGTAGACCTCTCCAACGCCCGCAGAGATTTACTCCGCATTCTAGATGCAAATACCCTTATAGCCAGAGACAAAGGTCGTAATCGCCACTACATGCTGGCTAATAAATGCGGACAGCACCTCGCTAAAGTTCTACACCCGCGTCCCCCTCGGCACCCCATACCGTTTATCTGCAACACAAATCAGCAAAAGATCAGGACCCCTAAAGGCATAGCAGATGCTTTTCAAAACTATTATTCTCAACTCTATAACCTCCCTACCCAACCTCAACAATCCCCGCGACCAAACTCACAACTCCCAGACATGGAAAATTATATCTTAGAGACTGCCCTCCCACGAATAGATCCCCCCACTTCCACGGCTCTGGAGGAAGTCCTAACATCTTCAGACTTCCTTCTGGCGATTAAAGGATTAAAATCCAGTAAATGCCCAGGACCTGACGGCTTCACGCCCAGATTCTACAAATTATTTGCCCATTCACTAGGCCCACTTCTCGCAGCGGCGTTTAACTACCTAGATGACGCTCATCCCCCTCCCAAATCCCTTCTGTCTGCCACTATCTCAGTAATACCTAAGCCCGGAAAGGACCCCTCCCAATGCACTAGTTATAGACCTATCTCCCTCCTAAACGTCGACGTTAAGCTTTTCGCCAAGATCCTGGCCAATCGCCTCTCGCCCCTCCTACCCTCCATTGTACACAAAGACCAAGTGGGCTTTGTCCCTGGTAGGGAGGCCAGGGACAATACCACAAAAACGATACACCTAATCTCTTATATCCGCAAACATAATCTAAAGGCCTGCATTCTCTCTTTTGACGCCGAAAAGGCGTTTGACCGGGTTAACTGGCAATTTCTACGCCTCTCTCTGAAACAGATTGGACTCGGCCCTTCATTTATATCCAAGGTGATGGCGCTTTATTCCCAGCCCACCGCCTCTGTACTGGTCAATGGTTCCACATCTGCCCCACTAGTGATATCCAATGGGACAAGGCAGGGTTGCCCACTGTCTCCCTTGCTCTTTGTTCTAGTGATGGAGCACTTGGCCACGGCTATTAGGCAAAACAATAACATCATGGGAATACCGACGCCATCATCGGAAGTAAAACTCTCACTTTATGCAGATGACCTCCTTGTCTACATCCAACAACCCCATACCTCACTACCCTCCTTAATGCAAGAGTTCCGTAGATTCGGGGACCTAAGTAATTTTAAGCTTAATATGTCTAAGACAGAAGCCCTTAACATTTCCCTTACTCCCTCCACCCTTACACAACTGCGGACCAATTTCCCATTCCAGTGGGGCACAAAGGGTATCTCTTACCTTGGAATCACCATCCCATCCAACCTAGCTGACCTTTACAATCTCAATTACCCCCCACTCCTATCCCGAATCCGGAAAGAATTAGAAACATGGAACCAGACCCCACTACCTTGGTTTGGCCGTATTAATACCTTAAAAATGGATACCCTCCTTAAACTTCTATACGTCTTCCAGACGATTCCGATACTTATCCCTCAGCGCTTCTTTGCCTCGCTGCGTTCTATGTCTATACGTTTTGTCTGGCAGCAGGGGATGTCTCGTATTAGACATGCCTTGCTGACATACCCAAAAAATCGGGGTGGGGTTGGCCTCCCAGACTTCGAAATGTACCACAGGGCTGCAGTCCTATCTCGGATCCTAGAGTGGTTCCCTCGCCCGTTCCCCAAGGCATCCACTACCATAGAACAAGACCTCTCCACTTCTGACCTCCGAGCTCTGCTCTGGGGATATGGTCGAGGACTCTCCACCCTAACTAACTGCTCACCATTAACAACTGCAGCATTACACCTGTGGTACAGAAAAGGATTATTATCAATATTATCTACTGACCCCTCACCACTTACTTCGCTCTTTGATCATCCAGACCTTCCCCAGGGCATGGGCTCTAATCTAGTGGGCCCATACTCACGGGACACCTGGCCAACAGCCAACTCATTCATACACCCCAGCACGGGCGCACCGATTCTCCCGGGAGATAGTGGTAATTGGCTCACAGCCTTACGCATCTCCTCCTTTTGCTCTGACCTGTTCTCCTCTACCCACACCCATAGACCTCTAACAGACTTCGAGCAGCTGTGTTCTCTCTCGGAAACTCCCAGACATCTATTATCCACCACCTACAAATTATTACACTCACTGATCCATGAACAACTGCCACCTTACACGAGGAGATGGGCCTCAGACCTAGGCAAGGATTTTTCTCCAGATGACTGGCAAAAATCTTTTCACTTCACACACAAGTCCTCCATCTCTTGCCACATACAAGAGAAGAATTTTAAGCTTCTGGCGCGATGGTACAGGGACCCCCAATCGTTACACAATATTTTTCCCTCTACTGCCACGACCTGTTGGAGATGTGGAGATCCGGAGGGAAATTATCTCCACATATGGTGGAATTGCAACGCCATCCAACCATTCTGGTCGCAGGTTTTTGCCGTATACAGTAGCCTCTATGATAAACCCACAACGCCCACACCAGAAACGGCGCTGTTGTCCATGTTACCGGGTTCAATACCCTCCCAGAAACAATCCCTACTTCGTTTTTTCCTCTCTGCTGCTAGACAACTCATTCCACTCTACTGGAAAACTACCACTACCCCCCCACTATCCTCTTGGGTCTCCATTGTCAACGATATCATGCGAATGGAGGAGATGATTGCTATAGATAATGACACTTATGATAAATTTCAAACCATGTGGCTAATATGGATTGATTACGCCACCTCCAATGCTTTGAAAAATCTGCTAAAAGCCTCCTGATTAAATAAATTCAACCCAGAGCTCCCATTGTGTTGCCCCAGGGCCTGCCAGCCTGACCTGAACCCCCTACCCTTACCTTTCCCCTACTCTACTTCCTCTCCTCTTCTCCTCCCTCTCTCTCTTCTTTCCAATACTCTCTCCTCCCCATATCGTTAATGACACAAGTAGCAAACGTTGAAATTAATGAACAGTCGTTGTATTATAGCATGATATAAATGTTATTTATAGGATTGAATCTGAACAGAACTGGTGTACATTTATTCTTATATACCCCACTCCCTGTACCTACATGTTTGTGTACAGACAAATTATTTTCAACCATGCTAATTGCTATATACTATGTTTTGCCAATGTTAAATGGCTCTGTATAACCTTGCAAACTTAATAAAAATATATTTGACTCTAAAAGTGACCCAGCTGAGTTTTTCTGCAAACAACTGTGCTGGAGAAAGTGAAGAGTGTATATAGACTGCATATAGGAGAAGTTGTCCCTGAAGTTTTTTAAGTCAAGTGGGCATCCCATAATTTCCAATCCCTATCCAAGTTATATCCCTTCAATAAAATAAAAAAAACAAAGTGCTGGACAGGGTAGAGAATCACATTTCACCTGCAGCTCCTTAGGGGGTGCGCTATATAGACATGGGGCACAACCCCTGCCACACCCTCTTAAAGGAGAACTATACATAAAAAGTAATCAGTTAAACCCACAAGTGCTTTTTTTACCACTACTATTCCTTTATATTGGCTTTTGAAATTTACAAATGCAGCAATTTAGAAATTGGATGAAACGTTTAGTACTGGGAAACACTTTCTGAAAGATAAATAGTGCATTTTATATATTATATGAATCAGACCAAAATGAGGGACACATAAGGAGAAAAAAGGGACAGAGGGACTCTGTTCCAAATCAGGGACTGTCCCTCAAAATCAGAGACAGTTGGAAGCTATGCTCAAACCCACCCTTCAATTTCTGCCACAAAATATTAAAATAGGCACCACACAGTGCTGTTCAAACAGGAGTGGTAGCGATGCAGCATATCACTTTCATGAGGCATCAACGCTTGTCAGCTGCCTCCACTGATTTTAATGGTAATGTTCTATAACTGCACCTTAAAGAGGAAGTAAACCCTGATGGGTTTTACTTCCTCTTTATTCCCCTGCAAAGTAAAAGCATAATGGGCTAGTATGCATCGCATACTAGCCCGTTATGTGCCACTTACCTGCAAACGAAGCCTGCGATGTCCGCGTCCATCTTCACCCCTCTTCCTTTCGGGGCCGCGGACTTCGGCTCTGTGACTGGCTGGAGCTGACGGTCATGGCACGGGCCCTATAGAAACGGCATGTTCGTGCCCTTTCTTTAGTGCGCATGCGCCAATTACGTCGGCGCAAGCATATATGGGCAAATATCGCCTAAACCATGCAGGTTTAGGCGATATTTCTAGTACCTACAGGTAAGGCTTATTATAGCCTTACCTGTAGGTAAAAGTAGTATGTAAGGGTTTACAACCACTTTAACCGCACCTAGAGCATTTAAAGTGTTAGCTGGGTGAAGGAGTGAAGGGGGGCGTGACCGGATGTTGAGGTGAACGGAGCTGCGCGAGTCCTCTCCTCGCTCCGGCTCCCTGCTGCTTCTATGAACTGATCCAGCCTTGAGTGTACTGCTGCCCACGTTTATTGGCCTCCTCGCTGTTTTACCCGCTCCACCGCCCTTCTAGGCTAACTCCACAGCACATCTTCCACCGAGTAACCGGAGTAAGGAAGGGGGAAGTGTTCGGCAGCGGCGGTGAGTTACGGAGTACCCGGACGTCTATACCAGGCCTTGGTAACCTGGCAACGAGCTGTTAACATTCCGTGCTCTCGCGGGAGCTGTGAGCCTGGCGGGACTGGCAGGAGGAGAACGGTAAGAGCTGCACAGTTTGACCGGCCTGGGAGACGGAAGAAAGGAAGGTATCCTGGATAACAGGGGGTCCTGCTGGGTGGGCTTAGCTGTGCGGTGCGCTCCTGAGAAGGTTTCAAGGTAATATACTTAACTGCTGAACTGCACTGGATTGCTTTCTTCTCTATGTTAAACAAGGCACTAAGCTGGGGAAGTGCTGTTACATACCAGATTAACTAAAGCGTGTTATTTTCTAATCCTAGTCCTATTCCTGGTTTTTGAATAGCACCTCAGCTTGCTAACGAACGGAGGAATAGGGGAATTGTTACTGAGTTACTGAGTACCTTCTTTTGTTCTTTGGTATAACTTCGCGGGATAGTTAGCACAAATCCTGGTATAGGTAAAAAATGACCAAGAAAAAGGGAGAAGAGCATCCCCAGCACCCCCAGGAAGGCCCCACTACGCAGGTTACCCGGTCATTTAAGGAGAAGGGGAATTTGGCAGCATCGGCATCAGCAGCGGCAGCTAAGCTTGAGAAATATGCCCATACCCCCTCGCATTCCCCAGCTAAGGGCAACCAGCACCCCCAAGAAAAGACTCTAACAGGAAGCTCGGGGGACAGAAAAAGTCTAACTAAAACTACATCAGCATCATTAGCAACAACAAAAGCTGCGAATAAAAAAAGCCCCGAGAAGGTCCCCTGGAAAAAACGAGTGTAGGTAACCCTGACACAGAGGTGGCTAGCGAACCTGAGCCTACACTGAGAGAGGTATTAGGGGCAGTCAACGCTTGCAGAGGGTCACTGAACGAGCTATGCGACCAGTTAAGAGGCCTCAAGGAAGAGCTGAGCTCTATGAGCCAAGAACTACAGAGTGTTGTGGAGAGGACTTCCAATTTGGAGGAGAGACTTAGCCAAGCAGAGGACATTCTACACCCTATGAGGCAGGAGTTTAAACTGATGCAGAACCAGATGGATACTTATAAATTAAAAATTGACGAAATGGAAAATCGCCTGCGTAGGCAAAATGTGAGGGTACTAGGCCTCCCAGAGGGTAGTGAGGGGTCCTGCCCAGAAGCATTTTTGGAAAGATGGCTCAGGGAAGTTTTTGGGGCAGAGACATTTTCGCATTTTTTCGCTATCGAGAGGGCACATAGAGTGCCCACCCGGCTAATCTCTCCAGGTTCCCGCCCTAGACCATTGATTATGAAGTTGTTTAGCTACAAAGATAAGATCCTACTAATGCAAAAATCTAGGGAAAAGGGGGACATTTTCTACAAAGACACTAAAATCTCAATCTACCCAGATTACTCCCCAGACCTGCAAAAGAAAAGGGCAGGATTTGCAGAAATTAAGCGCAGCCTGAGGACTATGAAAATATCATATGCACTGTTTTACCCGGCGCGATTACGCATTGATGCTCCAGGAGGGACACAATTTTTTGATTCGGCTGATAGGGCTACAAAATGGCTGGAGGAAAACAAAAAGAACTTTTAGAGCTGGAGTATTATTAGCTGCATGATTGCTTCTTGTGTTTTTTTTTTTGTTTTTTTTTTGCAGCAGGGACTGGAGGGGGGGGGGGGGGGGGGGGGCGTTGGTGCATTGGAGAAAACTTCCAATGAGAGTTTATAAATGGTGGAGGACGATTGTTTGGTTGTCAATAGCACAACAGGGATTGGTGGCTGAGGGGGGGGGGGGAGGGAGGGGGTACGAGTTGGATGATAGGGTTAGAAGGGTCACAAGAAATGCCCTTAGGGTAGGCCTTGAAAGGCAAGGGGGGAGGGGGAGGGGGGGTAAAGGGGTCACAAGGAATGCTCCTAGGGTAGGCCAAGAAAGGCAGGGGGGGAGGGGGAAGGAAGGGCACAAGGGTAGAGAAATACGTAAGCTACAATTAAAACTGAAGGGTTGTTATGTATTAGCACTAATTGCACACATGGTAAAGATAAAGTCGTTACATAGATTGCTGACACAGTTATTTGTAACTCAAAATTAGTAAAGATAAATTTAGTTAGATTAAAAAGGATGGGAAATTTTCTATCCGAGGCACATTTATATAACTTTTTGACACTGGTGGGGTTAAGTAAAGAAAGTCTTAAATTTTATCATTATAGAGGGTTTATGTTCTTGAGGATGCTCTTTTTTTTCTCCCGGTTCTTTTTTTTCTTCTCTTTTTTTTTTCTTTTTTCCTTGACCAACAGAGTTTTTATATTATTATATATTTGTATGCAGCTGGTATTTACTAGTATGTATGTTTATAATTTAAAGGAAGGCTAGGATGGTAAGAATAACCTCATGGAATATTCGGGGTATGAGAGACCCCACCAAGAGAGCTACGGTATTCTCAGAGCTGGAATTTCTGGGTACGGATCTGGTATGCTTACAGGAGACACACCTCACCAACGAGTCTAAATCTTCAATTCGGAGTAAAAAATTCCAAGCACAATTCCACTCAGTGCACACCTCCTATTCAAGAGGAGTGTGTGTACTGGTTAAAAAGGGTGTAGTGTTTTCCTGTAGGGATGCTAGGATAGACCCGTTGGGTTGTTATGTTTTCTTATACTGCACAATTGAGGGTAAATCCTTTGTTATAGCTAATGTGTATATCCCCCCTCCTTTCAAAATGGGGATATTGTATCATCTCCTGGAATATGTTGAGGACAAGGGGGATGTCCCACTCATAGTGGTGGGCGACTTCAATATTGTCCTTAACGGTAAACTTGACAGGTTCCCTCCAAGAGCAAGGGGGGATAGGGCAACTGAGGGGCGGCTTAGCCAGCTGTTTGAAGAGATTGGGTGGTGCGACCTCTGGAGAATTCGTAATCAAGAGGAGAGGCAGTACTCTTGCTTTTCAGAGTCGCACCACACTCTCTCCCGTATAGATATGGCAGTGGGAAACAGGGGGGTGCTTCCCCTTTTAGGAAAAATAGAGTATAGGCCGAGAGGGGTGTCAGACCACTCCCCTCTGACGCTGACGATAAACACCTGTAATGGACCCAAGGAGAGAACATGGGCATTGAACTCCATATGGTTAGAGATCATAGGAAAAAAAAGAAGAAATATCTGAAAAAATAAAAGATTTTGTGGTATTTAATTCAGGGTCGGCGTCGCAGGGGTTGGTCTGGGACTCTTTAAAAGCGTTTTTGAGAGGTATCCTCTTACAGTATATATCACGAGTTAAGCGACAATCAAGAGAAAAGGGTAATCAGATTAGGAAAGAGCTATTAAATTTAGAAAAACAATATGTGGCGGACCCAAGTCCAGAAAAACAGGAGCTATGGGTAAATAAGCAGCAGGAATATAAGATGGACACACTTAAAAATGCGGAAAATAAGAGACTATTCCAGAGACAGAGGTATTTCGGGGAGGGTGAAAGAGTGGGCCGTATGCTGGCATTAATAGCGGATACTAATTCACCCTCCTCAACGATCGCAGCGATTCGGACTCCTAGTGGGGTAATCTCGTCAGACTCCTCCACGGTTAAAAAGGCTTTCTTTGAATATTATAGTAACCTATATAAATCGCAACAGCAACTGGTAGTAGAAGAGATAGAGAACTTCTCGGAGGGTATTAACCTGCCACATCTCTCGGAAAGCGACAGGATTAGTCTGGACTCCCCTATAACTCTGGAGAAAGTACAGCAAGCAGTATCAGATATGCCGAACCAGAAAGCCCCAGGCCCGGATGGGCTGCCTGTGGAAATTTTTAAGTATTTTGGAGAGGCTTTACTTCCGGAATTGTTGAAGACATTAAACTGGGCGATGACGGATGGTACCTTGCCCCCTTCAATGACTGAAACCAATGTAGTCCTGATAAGGAAAGAGGGAAAAGACCACCTTGAGGCAGCATCATATAGACCCATATCTCTACTATGCTCTGATATAAAAATATTGGCAAAGGTAATGGCTACCAGGCTAAAAAAATATATATCAGAGCTGGTGCACCCGGATCAGTCAGGGTTTATCCCCCAACAGAGCTAATAGTATTAATATCAGGAGGGCTTACCTGAACCTCCAGTCACCAGCGGAGGTGGGAGGCTCCAGAGCGGTCCTCGCCTTGGATATTGCCAAGGCGTTTGACAGCCTGGAGTGGGGATACCTCTGGTGGGTACTGGAGAAGTTTGGGTTTGGTCCTAAATTCATTGAATGGGTTAAGACCCTGTACTTTCATCCAAAAGCTAGGTTAAAAATTAACAGAGAATATACGGAGTGGTTCTTTTTGGAGAGAGGGACGAGGCAGGGGTGTCCTCTCTCGCCTCTGCTATTTGCTCTAGCAATGGAGCCACTGGCAGAGGCGATAAGACACTCGTCTGATATACAGGGATTTGGGGAGAGAACTAGGCGGGAAAAAGTGGCACTTTATGCTGACGACGTGCTGATTTTTCTTGGGGACACGGGGCCATCCCTTGAAAAGGCAATACAACTAGTGGAAAGATTTGGGAAATCTTCAGGCCTGGTGGTCAACTGGGAGAAATCAACGTTGCTCCCATTAGACTCAATGTACAATATCCAAAGGGGAGGTATGTCGAGGCTGAGGGTAGTGGAGAGGATGCGATATCTGGGCATAATTATTTCAACTGACCCGGCACAATATATAGTGGATAATCTAGTCCCGCTACTGGAAAAATTCAGAAGAAAAAGCGCGGTTTGGTGTCAACTCCCTTTATCCCTGGCAGGCAGAGTCAATCTGATTAAGATGGTCTGGATGCCACAATTATTATATGTACTCCACAACTCCCCAGTCTGGATTGGGAAGAGTTGGTTTAAAAAAATAGAAACCCCATTTAGAGAACTAATATAAGTTGCAAACACTCCAGCGCCCGGTTGGGGAAGGGGGGTTGGCAGTACCACATCCCTACAGCTACTTCCTGGCGGCACAACTACAACAGCTAGGAGGCTGCGAATGTCAGTCCCTGTCGAACCCCAACGTGAAAGTTATGCTCTATGACTCCCCATATGGGTCTTTGGCAGAGGCATTAGAGGCGGGGACACTTCAGGAGGGACCTCCAACACATAAATTGATCTTTAAAGTATGGCGGGCTACTAAGAGGATTATGGGATATGAAGGCCACACGGAATTCTCGCCTATATGGAACAATAGGGAACTGAGGGAGCTGATTACAGTGGAAAAAAACTGGACATGGGTTCGCCACGGAATAAGCAGATTGGTACAGTTATACGAGGGCAAAAATTTGAAATCTTTCTCTGAACTAAGGGGGGAATATGGGATCCCAAATAACACTTTTTATACCTACCTGCAGATCAGGCATGCACTCAACTGTCAATTCAGTAAATCCCCATTAGAATGGTGCAATATACCTCTTTTAAATAAAATTATAGGAGCAAATACCACCAAGGGTCTGATAGCATCAATAAATGGTCAAATTTCCGAAAGGCTACTTGACCTGAGTACGACCCTGGACATTAGGGAGAGATGGGCGGGGGAGGTTGGAGAGATTACGGACAGCCAGTGGAAGGGAATCTTGAAGGCCAGCCCATCAATATCGGTATCTCCATCACAACAGGTATCGCACCTATTTCTCATACATAGGGTTTACTATACCCCCAAGAGATTGTTTAGCTTTGGTCGTAGACCGGACGATAAATGCCCTAGATGTTTGGATACTGGTGACCTAATCCATATGGTATGGAGATGCCCAAGGTTGACGAGATATTGGTCAGAGGTAATTAGAACTGTGGAAGTCAGGTTTAAAGCAAAGTTGAAGCAGGAGGCCAGGGAGTGTATTCTCGGACTGCTGGGGGAAAACGGGGGGAGTAACAATAAGCAAATTGCCATAGGTAGGTGCCTTTACCAAGCCAGGAAATTAATAGCACAGTCTTGGCTATCCAATACACCCCCAACTATAGAGGACTGGATTAGGACAGTGGACAAGCTAGTTTGGGCAGAAAAAACAGTTTATATTAGGAGACATAGTTATGAAAAATTTTTAAAAATCTGGAGCCCCTGGCTACATTGGTTGGGCATAACCCCTTGACCTGAATTAATTTTTGAATCTCGCAAAAAAAAATTTGGGACTATTTGCTAAAGACGGTTTTGAGGTAATGAAGAATCAACGCCATAAGACTTAATAGCTGAAGCGACACTAGTAACAGATAGAGGCCAGGCAACCTTTCAATATAGCTCATTATTAGGGGAGGGTTGGGAAGGAGTGGGTGGGGGGTGGAGGGGGGGGGTAGATAAGCGTCAAAATGCAAGGTGTTTTTGTATAATCTGTGTTGATGGACTGATGCCTATAAGTGGTTGGGAAAAAATATATATATATTACTGGTTTCCTATATTTTACTTCTGTGTGTAACGAGGAAAAGTTTAATAAAGAATATTGAATTAAAAAAAAAAAAAAAAAAAAAAAAAAAAAAGTGTTAGCTGGGTGCTGTGGGAGAGAGAGTGGAGGCTCCTATATCCCAGAATGCATTGGAAAATAATAGAAAACTAGGACAGAGCAGCTCAAGCCACTTTCAGTTTTATATAGAGCAGCTGTGTGGAGACAAAAGCATCAATCCAGTCAGCAATACTGACAGTGCTAGGGAGGAACAGAGACATAGATCCAGGTTATGTAAGGGATGTCATCACGCTAGTTCCAGGTACCTAACCTGAGTGTAAGGATGAGCCTAGGATTTACCACTAACAGAATTCATGGAGATGGAGTTGTATAGATGCAAAAGAGATCCCTTTATGAAATAACTAGCTATTTCTATCCAGATGTTTTTCCTACGGAAGATCTGGAGATAATAGTGATTATGTGCATCTGGCATTTAAATTTTGAGATGAGGGGGATAGGGCTTTTTGCTCTCACTGGATGCCCACAAGGCATTTGACAGTGTGGAATGGGAATACCTATTGGCTGTCATGGGCAAATTTGGCTTTGGCGAAGGGTTCCTGTCATGGGTAAGGCTGTTATAATGCTCATCACAGGCGACCATTAGAGAGGCGGGACACATTTCTGAACCATTTACCCTGCATAGGGGCAACCGGCAAGGGTGCCCATTGTCACTGCTCCTATTCGCCATCGAACCCATGGCAGCCCTGATCAGAGCAAACTGGAGAGTGCGCAGATTCCAATATGGAGAGATTCAGGAGAAGCTTATGCTATAGGCGGACGACTATATGCTACATCTGGGAGACACAGCTGACAGGAAGCTATGGCAATACTTGGTAAATTTGGAAACTATTCAGGACTCGTTATTAACTGGACCAAATCCTCGCTACTGCTGCTGGATGCAAATCCGGAAAGCGGAGGGCGGATGATACATAATATACCACTGTCTACCGGCTTTAGGTACTTGGGCATTCAGGTCCCATAAGAACCACTCAATTTTATCTTCCTTAACCTGACCCCACTATTAAATAGAATTAGGGATAAAGCAAAAATCTGTTCCCGCCTTAGGATGTCTCTGGTCGGAAGAGTTAATCTGATAAAAATGATTTTTATGCCCCAACTCCAAACCCCCAAGGATAAAACTAGAACAACTACAAGAGTCTAAAGAAGCGGGAGGCCTTGCCCTTCCTAATCCTTGGGCTTACTACCTGGCAGCTCAGGCACAACATATAGCCTGGGCCATGCCTGAAGAGACGGGAATGGAGGAGGGGAGCATACAATTTGAACCCATTAGGGCCCTGATGTGCTATGCCTCTGGCCATGATGACGTACCCACTGGTATGGAGGCCCTAGCATATGCAAAATTAAATAAACGATTTCCCACATACGTCCTGATGCAGAAAATATGGAATAAACTTAGACAGCTGCAGGAGGTTGAGGGCTTCACCGAGTACAGTCCAATATAGGTAAATGGGTATTATGAGGAACTACTGTCGCTGGATTGTGGTGTTCGGTGGAAGAGGCACGGGGTCACACACATGAGACATATTTTTACAGCCGGAAAACTGATTCCCTTCCCTGAGCTGAGGGAGAAATTCCACCTTCCACAATCAATGCTCTTCTACTACCTACAGCTGCAACATGCAGTGAAGGCACAGGCTGGGGGGGGCCCGTGGACTCTCTCACTGACCCCGATCTTTCGATACATGGCTGATGTATCACAGTTTCAGGGCTTTATCTCTAGAACTTATTTTATGGTTCTTTAATATTTACCTGGGGGGATTTCCTCAGGCTGCATCAAGTAAATAGGAGAAGGACGTGGGAACATTTGAGGATGAGCAATGGGAGGAGGCACTCCAGGCAGTACAAATTTGTTCAGTGAATGTGGCCCAGCGGCTATCTCAGTGCTGTGTCTTGGCCTAGGCCGACAAGGCCCAGGCCTAGGGCGGCACTTTGGGGGGGGGGGGGGGGGGGGCGGCAGCTCCCGAGTCAGCCCATTCAACGAGAATTTGACAGAACACCGGAGTTGCTGGCTGCAGCGTTCGGAGAGCGTCTCTCTCATACAGCGTGTGGTGACAGTTCCCCCTCCTCCCCCTCCTCTCTACACAGACAGAGAACAGTGAGAGAGATGGTCAGTTTCTCTTCCTGTGTTGTGACTTTTCAGGTATGGAGCCGTTGAATTGTGTCTTCAGCAGCGGACCAGCTACTGTGTACATTCTGCATATCTGACCTGGCTGGAGGGGTGAGGAGGAAATACCTCACTGTGTCTCCTTGCAAACCTCATAGCACTGCTTATCTGTGCTCCAACTTTCCCACTTTGTTTCTCCTGTTATCTGAAATAGAGATTCTCTAGTAATGAACCCTCTGTGTCCTTGCTGGGGGAGAACTGTGCTTTTCTCTTCTTCTCTGCTTCAGCCCAGGTTCACACCAGTGTGATCACAGACATTGCATGTGATCCGCACCCGCACCTGTGGTACCGATTACATGCGATGTCTGTGAGATGCCAGTTCAGCCATGAAATTGTACGGCTGAACTCGCATTGGATTGGCACAGAAAACATTGCAGGGACTTGTTTTTCCCAGCACTAGAATCAGATCACACGGGTGTTCTCACCTATGCGATCCGATTCCTGTGCGATTTAACAGTTCGCACTGCTAACTGGGGGTGTCATTAACATTGTATTGACACCCACAGCGGTTTGCAGAGGGTGGTGTGATCTGCCCGCGGGAGAGATACAATGCGGTAACTGGCGCTGGAATCACACTGGTTCCCACATCACATCAGTGTGAACCTAGGCTTAATGAACACGTGTACACTGCTGCTTACCCGTTTCACACTGGAGGCGTTTTTCAGGCGCTACAGCGCTAAAAATAGCACCTGCATAGCGCCTGAAAAAAGCCTGAGTGCTTTCACACTGGGGCGCTGCGCTGGCAGGGCATTACAAAAAGTCCTGCCAGCAGCTTATTTGCAGCGGTGCAGGAGCGGTGAATACACTGCCCCTGCAGCGGCATTTTGCAGGTGGATTTAACCCTTTTTTGTCCGCTAGCAGGGGTTAAAACCGCCCCGCTAGCGGCCGAATAGCGCCACTAAAATGACGGTAAAGCGGCGCTAAAAATAGCACCGCTTTACTGTCGACGCCCAGGTGCCTTCAATGTGAAAGGACTCTAAATGGTTAAGGCTGCACTCATACCTGAGCGTATTTTTTTCATGCAGAAAGTCACACGTTTTTACCACAATTTTTGCCACAATTTTGTACAGGTCAAAAGGTCACCAAAGAGACTCCACCCCCTGATGCACACACAGACACAGTGTGTATGTTAAGGTGTGCAGGACAGGTGGCAAATCAGAGTACACACATACTAGAGACTGGAAAATTGGTTAGTAAGTTTAAACATCACCCCCCCTAGACAAATACACTAATGCCCCCCTCTGCTGCTCTGATTAAAAAAGACTGTCACGCCTCTGAAAATCAATCCACACAGATTTCTTTTTAGAGGCAATATGCGGCCTCCTCGCCACCTGGTGAGGCTGCACTGATCGGCACTGATGAGGCTGCACTTGGTACCCACTTTAAGCCCACAATCACATTGGGCCGATTTGGCATGTCAAATCGCATGCCAAATCGGCAGCTATTGCTGACAATTATAAAGTTCAAATCGGTGCGACGCCGCCTTTGCGGAGCCGAACCGATTCCCAAAATAAGTTCCTGTACTACTTTTGGTGACTTTGGGGGCGATTTGAATAGACATCTGTGCATGAACTCACACAGATGTCTGTCAAATCGTCCCCGAATTCGGACTGCATTGCCGGTTTGAAATCATGCGAGTTCAGATTTCAAACCCTCCCTAATGTGAACGTAGGCCTAATGTACAGAGAGGAAGAGGTGGAGCCTAAAGAGGAAGGGGTGTGGTTTACAGATGACAGAGCAGGTCTTAAACATGAAGGGGTGTGTCATCGACAGGAAGGGGCGGGTCATATTTAAATTTGGGGGTACATGCGTTTAGTCAGGCCTAGGGCAGCACAAAACGTAAATACACCACTGGGCTATCTCAATTATATATTGTACTCAGAGTACACTTCACACCCGACAGACTGTTCAGGATGGGAGTGAGACCGGACTCCAATAGCCCCAGGTGCACGAGGGATCACGGGGACTTAATACATCTGCTCTGGAGTTGCCCCAAACTACATTTATTCTGGACAGGGGTACTGGCCACCATTAACAGCGTATACCAGACCACCATACCTACAGACCCAAAGCCATGCCTACTTGGGATACTAGACAACATTCCCATGGAGGACAATGCTAAACAGGCCGCTGCCAGGGCCCTGTTTCAGGCTCGCAAGCTGATCCTCCGGCATTGGAAGACGGTTGAGCCTCCAAGGCTGAAGGAGTGGATTACTAACATTACTAACATGGAACTAACATTCCTTATACAACTGGTCAGCAACACCCGCTGATAAGGAGTGCTGTATTTCTTTTCCTAAAATCTAGGCTGTACATACAAACATACTCCATATGTGAGCCATATTTTGAGGAAAGGTGTCCATAGACATAACATGATTCTGACCAGTCAGGCCAATTAGAGAATAGTTCTAAAGTGTAAATTCACCTTTTTATAAAAATGGAAAATTGTATCAAATACTTACCGTAATTTTCCTTTCCTGACGCCAATGCATGCCAGCATGTATTGGCGACAGAGCTCCGCCCCTATATCCACCCACATGACCTGTTTAGCTCTATAAAAGTCTGACTGAGAGCTACCTCTCCCATTCTCCATATGAAGCACAAAGATCAGAGGGAGGGTTCGTATGATGCCATGTATTGGCGTCAGGAAAGGAAAATTACGGTAAGTATTTGATACAATTTTCCATTTTCCTGATGCCAACATGTGATAAATAATGAGCTTTTGAGAGGGAGGGTTTAATGCTGCAAATTCTACTGTAGTAAGAGCTGCTGGATCCACCCTGTAGTGTTTCAGGAAAGTGTGATGGGATGACAAGCTGGCCGCTTTGCATACTGTCTCCAGGGACACTCATGCCCGCACTACCCAAGACAAAGACATCGCCCTGGTTGAGTAAGCTTTAACCACCTCTGGAGGATTCTTCCCAGCCACTCTATATGCCTGGTGAATAGTTTTTACAATCCAAGCCGGGATGGTTCTGTCCGTGGCCTCTTTCCCTTAAAATTTTTCAGAAGGTATAATAAAAAGTCTGTCAGAACGTCTGACTGAAGAGGTAGCATGGAGAAAGGCTTTGAGGACTTTGGGAATGTCCAACTCATGCAGGCCAGCATCTGGTTCTGCTGGGAAGGCTGGAAGCTGCCGTTCATTGGAGATGTGAATATTGATGCCACTTTTGGGACAAAGTGATCCAATGGTCTTAGCACAACCCTGTCTGGGAAGAATATGGTATAAGGTTCGGCTGCTCCCAATGCTTGGAGTTCCAACACCCTTCCCCCTGAAGTTATGGCTATTAGGAATGCCCTTTTTAAGGTGATATCCCATAGTGAACAGTCTTCTGTGGGAGCACAAGGAGGGTTTGCTAGAAAATTGAGGACCACTGCCAGGTCCCATTGCGGGAACCTATTTCTCTTGGGAGGGCGTAGTCTAAGTACCGCTCTCATGAAGCGTTCCACCAGCAGGTTTGCTGCCCATTTCTTTTGGGTAAAAGCTGAGATGGCAGAAATCTGCACCTTAAGTGAACTTAGGCTGAACCCCCAAGTCCAATCCGGTTCGTAGGAAAGATAGGATTTGAGACACATTCGGGTCACTAGGGTCAAACTTGTGAATCTATCCCATATTCTGGAGTAGATGGCATTGGTTGACCCCTTTCTGGAATTTTGTAAAGTCCTAATAACCTCTGGAGAATATCCTAACTCTTGCAACCCCTGCCTTTCAATCTCCAGGCAGCTAAGGCCAGTCGTGATGGTTGCAGATGTAGGAAATGTCCTTGTGACAGGAGATGAGGAGTCGACGGCAGAGTGATCAGTGATTCATTGCCAGAGAGAACCATGGCCAGCGAGGCCAGTAGGATAGTATTGCAATGACTGTCATATTCTCTGCCAACAATCTCTTCAGGAATTTCAGAATTATAGAAATTGGAGGGAAGGCATAGGCCAGTGCAACCCAAGGATGGTCAAGGCGTCCATCCCCTCCGCTAATGTGTGAGGATAGCGTGAGAGGAACCAGATCACCTTGTAGTTGGTTGATGAGGCAAACTGATCCAGTTGTGGACACCCCTACTTATGGATGATCTGTTTGAACACTTTGGGGTGAAAGGACCATTCGTTGGGATGCTTGAATTGTCTGGATAGATGATCCGCTTCAAAATTCTGACAGCCTGGAAGATATATGGCTCTCAAATCTGGAAGATATTGCTGTGCCAATGTCATGATCTGTTCCACCTCTTGGCTGTGTGTCCCACCTTGTCAATGTATATAGGACACTGCTGTCATGTTGTCCAGACGGAGCAGAACTGGGCGACCCTGTATGTGAAGCAGCAAGGTGGCCAACGCCATGAACGCTGCTCAAAGTTCCAGAATGTTGGAAACTAGGCCCTGAGTGGGAAATTCCCATCTGCCCTGGATCTTGAGTTGTTGGCAGGTGGCGCCCCACCCTGCTGCACTGGCATCTGTGGTAACAGTGATCCATGGCTGCGGCCCTAATAGACGATGTTGAAGTAGTGTTTCTTGTCTCGTCCGCCACCAGAGACTCTGGCGCATCCGGCTGGTGATCGTGATTGGTTGGGCTAGACAAATCCTCTTTCACTGTATCAGGAAGCCCTGTTGGAAAACTCTGAGTCTCCAGTGAGCCAAGGGGATCATCGGGATACATGAAGCCATCGTCCCAAGAAGACTAATGCACTGGAATGCTGACATCACTGGTGCAGCCAATGCCTGTTGGAACTTTTCCCTGATTTTGGGGAGTTTCTGAAGAAGTAAAGAAACTATGGCTACCTGAGTATTGAACTGGGCCCACAGTATTCTGTGTAGGCCAAAGGGAAGGCAGACAAATTGGTAATGGCTGTCCCCCACTGCAAACCACTGCAGGTAGGCATCCTGTAAGTCCACTGAAATCATCCAATCTTTTGGTTGAATTATCTGGATTATAGTATGGAGAGACTCCATCTTGAATCGCTCTACCCAAATAAATTGGTTGAGGTTCTTGAGGTCGATCACTGGTCTGAAGCTCCCTGTTTTTTTCTGGACCAGGAAGAGTAGCAAGTAAAACCCTGTAAACCGTTCACAGACCAGAACTGGTATGATTGCCCCTTGAAGCAGCAAGATGCTGATGTGCTCCTGAAGAGCAGCTAACTTTGGGGGGGACTGGGATGCCTTGGAGGGGGTGAAGGAGTATTCTGGAGGCTGTCGATTGAACCTCCAATAATGGCCTTGCGCTACTGTGGACTGCACCCACTGATTTTGGTAGTGAACTTGCCAGACCTGGGCAAACTTGAGCAGTCTGGCTCCCACTGCCTCCCCCTGGGCAGGTGTGGTGTCAAAAGGGCTTCTGGGTACCCAAGGGAGCCACAGGGGCCTTAGCTTTCTGTGATGTAAGAAAGGTTGACTGTATACCCCTTCAACCTTTTCTGGAATCCTTGGAGAGACAAAAATTTCCAGAGTCCCGGTACCTGTTTGACGGCCCTCTGGTTGGTCTCCCCCTCTGGTGTCTGGACCTCCGATCTTGGGGTAAAAGGCCTGATTTTCTTCCTGTAACCCTGGAGATGGCAGTTTCCAGTTTTTGGCTGAACAGTGCCTTCCCATCAAAAGGCAGCTTGCAGCAGTTCTGCTTTGAGAACGGGTCAGCCGCCCAGGGTTTTAGCCACAGAGCTCTTTTGGCTGTGACTGAGCTAAGCATGGCTCTGGAAGACCATCGAATGATGTCTATGGCTGCATCTCCCACAAAGTCCGCAGAGAGCTTTATCTCATCAAGAGCCTTAATGATTCTTTCTTTTGGCAGCTGTTTTTTGATTGCATACACCAGGTTCTGCACTCACACTCGCCTAGCGCTTGCTACTGATGTTAAAGCCATAGCGGGCTTACAGGCACCACCTGCTGCGAGGTAGGACTTTCTTAAGTCCGAGTCAATGCATCTATCCAAGACATCCCGAAAGAAGGAGGAGTCTTCCATTGGAAGTGTCACATTCTTGGCAAGTCTAGTAACTGCCGCATCCACCGTCAGTGGATTAGATAGAGACCCTGCATCCTCTTCCCTGAGTGGATACAATTTCTGCAACCTGTTCGTTGAAAATGATTTCCTCTCTCCTTTCTCCCATTCCTTCTGAAATAAGCTTCTTATTTCTGTCATAAGAGGAAAGGTAGCTACCTGTTTCTTTAGGTGGAGATAATAAGTCTTCTCCTTTTTTGGAGGAGGTTCCAGGTCTTTCCATTCCAGTGCAGCTTTTACTGCCTTAATGAATGGCTGCACCATTGCAAATTCAAAGCCTGAACCTTCAGGCTCCTCAGCCGAGGAGGAGGCGGCATCTTCTCCTTCTGCCTGGAAGGTTGGCTGAAATACTGGGTCTGGCGAATCAGCCCGCCTGATCCACTGGGCTGGAGTCAACCCTGAAGGGCCTGGTAACTCTCTAGTTAGAGAGGGTTAAATGGCCTGGTTTAGACCTGGTGCAGGGCCCACACTCTGCTCATCCACTTCTGTCCCTGGTTGTCCGAGTTGACTGGAAAATTCTGCCAAGGGGTCGAGGACTACTTTCTTGAGCAAGGTTGACACCTGCTGACTCTCATACTCCTGGTCTCTACATGACCAACATTTGCCTTTCGGGTGCTAAGCCCTTGAAGGAGAAGCTGTGTGCTTTCTTTAAAGCGTACATTTGTGTCCCTTGTACTGGGGTCTGTCAGAACTGGAGGAGTCACTTTCTGCCCCGGAAAATTTCTGATGATCTGGAGGGTCTCTGGACCTCCTAGAGCGGGAGTGTGAACGGCTGGGGCTGCAATAGACAAAAAGGCATGCTCCTCAGGGCATAACCCACTATTTTTCCCGCATCTTCTTACTTACCCAAAGTTGGCCCACGCGGTGGTCTTGGTTGTGTGGTGGTAGGCTCATGCTGGAGGAAGAACCGAAAGGTGCAAAGGGGACTGCATGGCAACAGAGAAGGAAAATAAGAAGAAAGAAAAATAAGGGAAACACACACACATATATACAGTGCCTTGCAAAAGTATTCACCCCCGTTGGCATTTTTTGTGTTTTGTTGCCTCACAACCTGGAATTAACATGGATTGTTTGAGGATTTGCATCATTTAATTTACAGAACATTCCCACAACTTTGAAGATTTTTTTTATTGTGAAGCAAACAACAAATAGGACAAAACAACAGAAAAAGTCAATGTGCATAACTATTCACCCCCCTAAAGTCAATACTTTGTAGAGCCACATTTTGCGGTTATCACAGATCCAAGTCGCTGTGGATAAGTCTCTATGAGCTTGCCACATCTTACCACTGGGATTTTTGCCCATTTCTCCTTGCAAAACTGCTCCTTCAAGTTGGATGGTTTGTGCTTGTGAACAGCAATCTTTAAGTCTATTGGATTGAGGTCTGGGCTTTGACTAGGCCATTCCAACATATTTACATGTTTCCCCTTACATGTTTCCTCTTAAACCACCCAAGTGTTGCTTTAGCAGTGTGTTTGGGGTCATTGTCCTGCTGGAAGGTGAACCTCTTTCTTAGCCTCAAATCACACACAGAGTGGTACAGGTTTTGCTCAAGAATGTCCCTGTATTTAGCACCATCCATCTTCCCCTCCACTCTGACCAGTTTCCCAGTCCCAACTGCTGAAAAACATCCCCACAGCATGATGCTGCCACCACCATGTTTCACCATGAGGATGGTGTTCTTTGGGTGATGTGTTGGGTTTGCGCCAGACATAGCATTTTCCTTCTGTAGGTGTCCAACACACACCTGAAGAAAAGAGAAAAGATAAACGGCCTCCAACCTCCCCTCTTAGACGGTCCAATGCACACCTGCAGAAAACAGAAAAGACAAGTGGCCTCCAATCTTCCCTCATAGTCAGTCCAATGCACACCTGCAGAAAAGAGAAAAAACTACCGGCCTCCATCCTCCCCTTACTGCCGGTCCAACACACACCTGAAGAAAAGAGACAAGACAAGCAGCCTGCAATCTTCCCTCATAGCCGGTCCAACACACACCTGAAGAGAAGAGAAAAGACAAACGGCCTCCAGCCTCCCCTCTTAGACGGTCCAATGCACACCTGCAGAAAACAGAAAAGACAAGTGGCCTCCAATCTTCCCTCATAGCCAGTCCAATGCACACCTGCAGAAAAGAGAAAAGACAACCAGCCTCCAACCTTTCCTCACAGGCTTACGATAAGAGAAAAGAGATGCGGCCTCCAATTTTCCCTCATAGACAGTCCAAGCCGGTCCAATGCACACCTGCAAAAAAGAGAAAAAACTTCCGGCCTCTAGCCTTCCCTTACAGCCGGTCCAACACGCACCTGAAGAAAAGAGACAAAACAAGCAGCCTGCAATCTTTCCTCATGGCCGGTCCAACACACACCTGAAGAAAAGATAAAGGACAAGCGGCCTCCAATCTTCCCTCCTAGCTGGTCCAACACAAACCTGAATAAAAGAGAAAAGAAATGCGGCCTCCAACCTCCCCTCATAGACGGTCCAATGCACACCTGAAGAAAAGAGAAAAGACAAGCGTTCTGCAATCTTCCCTCGTCGCTGGTCCAACACACACCTGAAGAAAAGAGAAAAGAGAAAAGACTACCGGCCTCCAACCTCCCCTCATAGCCAGGCCATCCCACACCTGCAGAAAACAGAAAAGACTACTGGCCTCAAACCTCCTCTCAAGGATGGTCGAATGCACACCTGCAGAAAAGAGAAAAGACACACGGCGTCCAATCTTCCCTCATAGTCAGTCCAATGCACACCTGCAGAAAAGAGAAAAAACTACCAGCCTCCATCCTCCCCTTACTGCCGGTCCAACACACACCTGAAGAAAAGAGACAAGACAAGCAGCCTGCAATCTTCCCTCATAGCCGGTCCAACACACACCTGAAGAGAAGAGAAAAGACAAACGGCCTCCAACCTCCCCTCTTAGACGGTCCAATGCACACCTGCAGAAAAGAGAAAAGACACACGGCGTCCAATCTTCCCTCATAGTCAGTCCAATGCACACCTGCAGAAAAGAGAAAAAACTACCGGCCTCCATCCTCCCCTTACTGCCGGTCCAACACACACCTGAAGAAAAGAGACAAGACAAGCAGCCTGCAATCTTCCCTCATAGCCGGTCCAACACACACCTGAAGAGAAGAGAAAAGACAAACGGCCTCCAACCTCCCCTCTTAGACGGTCCAATGCACACCTGCAGAAAACAGAAAAGACAAGTGGCCTCCAATCTTCCCTCATAGCCAGTCCAATGCACACCTGCAGAAAAGAGAAAAGACAACCAGCCTCCAACCTTTCCTCACAGGCTTATGATAAGAGAAAAGAGATGCGGCCTCCAATTTTCCCTCATAGACAGTCCAAGCCGGTCCAATGCAAACCTGCAAAAAAGAGAAAAAACTTCCGGCCTCTAACCTTCCCTTACAGCCGGTCCAACATGCACCTGAAGAAAAGAGAAAAGACAAGCGGCCTCCAATCTTCCCTCATAGCCGGTCCAACATACATCTGAAGAAAAGAGAAAAAACTACCGGCCTCCAACCTCCCCTTACAGCCGGTCCAACACACACCTGAAGAAAAGAGACAAGACAAGCAGCCTGCAATCTTCCCTCATAGCCGGTCCAACACACACCTGAAGAAAAGAGAAAAGACAAATGGCCTCCAACCTCCCCTCATAGACGGTCCAATGCACACCTGCAGAAAACAGAAAAGACAAGTGGCCTCCAATCTTCCCTCATAGCCGGTCCAACACAAACCTGAAAAAAAGAGAAAAGAAATGCGGCCTCCAACCTCCCCTCATAGACGGTCCAATGCACACCTGAAGAAAAGAGAAAAGACAAGCGGCCTGCAATCTTCCCTCGTCGCTGGTCCAACACACACCTGAAGAAAAGAGAAAAGACAAACGGCCTCCAAAGTTCCCTCATAGACAGTCAAATGCACACTTGCAGAAAACAGAAAAGACAATTGGCCTCCAATCTTCCCTCATAGCCAGTCCAATGCACACTTGCAGAAAAGGGAAAAGACTACCAGCCTCCAACCTTCGCTTAAAGTTGGTCCAACACACAACTGCAGAAAAGAGAAAAGACTACCGGCATCCAGCCTCCCCTCATAGCCGGTCCATCACACACCTGCAGAAAAGAGAAAAGACTACCAGCCTACAACATTTCCTCACAGCCTTATAGAAAAGAGATGCGGCCTCCAATCTTCCCTCATAGACGGTCCAAGCTGGTCCAATGCACACCTGCAAAAAAGAGAAAAAACTACCAGCCTCCAACCTCCCCTTACTGCCGGTTCAAGACACACCTAAAGAGAAGAGAGAAGACAAGCGGCCTCCAATCTTCCCTCATAGCCGGTCCAACACAAATCTGAAGAAAAGGGAAAAAACTACCGGCCTCCAACCTCCCCTTACAGCCGGTCCAACACACACCTGAAGAAAAGAGACAAAACAAGCAGCCTGCAATCTTCCCTCATAGCCGGTCCAACACACACCTGATGAAAAGAGAAAAGACAAACGGCCTCCAACCTCCCCTCATAGACGGTCCAATGCACACCTGCAGAAAACAGAAAAGACAAGTGGCCTCCAATCTTCCCTCATAGCCAGTCCAATGCACACCTGCAGAAAAGAGAAAAGACTACCAGCCTCCAACCTCCGCTTACAGCTGATTCAACACACAACTGCAGAAAAGAAAAAAGACTACTGGCCTCCAACCTCCTCTCAAGGACGGTCCAGTGCACACCTGAAGAAAAGAGAAAAGACAAGCAGCCTCCAATCTTCCCTAATAGCCCGTCCAACACCCATCTGAAGAAAAGTGAAAAAACTACCGGCTTCCAACCTCCTCTTACAGCCGGTACAACACACACCTAAAGAAAAGAAAAAAAATTACCGGCCTCCAACCTCCCCTTACAAACGGTCCAACACTCACCTGAAGAAAAGAGAAAAGAAATGCGGCCTCCAACCTCCCCTCATAGACGGTCCAATGCACACCTGAAAAAAAGAGGAAAGACAAGCGGCCTGCAATCTTCCCTCGTCGCTGGTCCAACACACACCTGAAGAAAAGAGAAAAGACTACTGGCCTCCAACCTCCCCTCAAGGATGGTCCAATGCACACCTGCAGAAAAGAGAAAAGACACACGGCGTCCAATCTTCCCTCATAGTCAGTCCAATGCACACCTGCAGAAAAGAGAAAAAACTACCAGCCTCCATCCTCCCCTTACTGCCGGTCCAACACACACCTGAAGAAAAGAGACAAGACAAGCAGCCTGCAATCTTCCCTCATAGCCGGTCCAACACACACCTGAAGAAAAGAGAAAAGACTAACGGCCTCCAACCTCCCCTCTTAGACGGTCCAATGCACACCTGCAGAAAACAGAAAAGACAAGTGGCCTCCAATCTTCCCTCATAGCCAGCCCAATGCACACCTGCAGAAAAGAGAAAAGACAACCAGCCTCCAACCTTTCCTCCGCACAAACTTTCGGTCTGTTCACATGTTCTAGATGCGAACCGAACCGGGGGGGTGTTCGGCCTATCCCTTGTTATGAGGCCTTGGTTCCATACTGTAGGGTAGTAACCAGCACTCAGGACCAGATTGAACATTGCATAGTGCAGTGTGTACATCTGGGGAGCGGTGTTTAATCATCTCTGACAGGAGTCCATCCATCTCACTGGATTTTTTGGTTTGCAGGTTTTGGATTTTCTCCCTAATTTCTTGTGGTATAGCCGGTACATCTAGGGGGTTCTGGAAGTCCTTCATTTTTTCCTCCATATCATTTAGTCTTTTGATGATGTCTTTTTGTTCTACAGTTAAAACCTCCTCCTGGATTATCTTTGTAGAGGTTGTTAAAGTAGTTGAGCCAGATGTCGCCATTTTGGATGTGGAGGTTGTTTTTCCTGGGTGCTGAGCCAATATTCTTCCATATTTCCCAGAAAGAATTTTCCAAAAGTGCCTCTTCCAGCTGTTGCAGGTTTTTGGAGATGAAGTTTTGCTTTTTCTTTTCAACCTCCCTGGCGGTATGATTATTTCAGATTTTTGCGTCTCAAAGCGGTACAATTATTTTGCAAAGAAATTTGGCGTTTTATATTGTAGGCCTGCAATTCTTAGCAATAACACACTTAAATCTGTCCAAACAAGAGTCTAGTAGATATCCCGGGTATGATGAAGTTTGAAACACAAAATCAAAAATTATAATATAATAAATAATTATAAAAAATAATAATATAATAATAATAAATTAAATTTCCCCACGATTCACTATCGCTCAATTCTGCAAGTGTTCTAATTTACTATCGCTGTTTTCTAGCTGGTCTAAAGCCATTTTTGACGTAAATGAACTTTTTGGTTGCTATGGACAGTCTCCAGTTTCCAGGCAGAAAGAACAGTATATATCATATAAAACTGCATGCAGGGCATTGGACAAAGCACTGGGGACAAAAGGGATGTGAAATAATTTCATACAGTACTGTAATCTGTAAGATCATAGTACTGTATGTGTTATGAATTTTCACTTTTTTGAATTTGCCACCAGGCTCCACCCCCATGCAATGCAATGCTCACAGGGAATGAAGCCCGGCACACAGAGGCTTCGGGAGGAGGACAGAGCCCACGGACACAGCGGGGGGACATCGCAGGATTCTGGGGACAAGGTAAGTATACCGCACCAGGATCCTGAGATGTAATCCTGAGTGTGCCTCGGGGTTACCGCTAATGGTGCTGAAATTTAACCCCGAGCCACACTCGGGAAAAACGCCAGGTAGGCTACGGGTTTGTTTGTATTTTTTCTGTATGGTGCCATGGGCTATCCTTAGGCAGTGGCGTAGCGTGGGTTGTCAGCACCCGGGGCAAGGCAAGTAATTTGCGCCCCCCCCCCAACCTGCGGACTTTTAGCTATCCCTGAGTCCCTTCAAATACAATAGTACTGACCTACCTGATTCCTATACTGACCACTACACTGAGAACTACACTGTCCACTACACTACATTGTCCACTACACTGACCACTATACTATACTCACCACCATACTACACTGACCACTATACTACACTGTCCACTATACTGTCCACTATACTACACTGTCCACTATACTACATTACACTGTCCACTATACTACACTACACTTGACCACCATACTACACTGTCCACTATACTACACTATACTGACCACCATACTACACTGTCCACTATACTACACTATACTGACCACCATACTACACTATACTGACCACCATACTACACTGTCCACTATACTGACCACCATACTACACTGTCCACTATACTACACTATACTGACCACCATACTACACTGACCACTATACTGACCACCATACTACACTGACCACCATACTACACTATACTGACCACCATACTACACTGACCACCATACTACACTGACCACCATACTACACTGACCACCATACTACACTGTCCTCCATACTACACTGACCACTACACTACACTGACAGCTACACTACACTGACCACTACACTACACTGACCACTACACTACACTACACTGACCACTACACTACACTACACTGACCACTACACTACACTGACCACCATACTACACTGACCACCATACTACACTGACCACCATACTACACTGACCACTATACTACACTGACCACTATACTACACTACACTGACCACCATACTACACTGACCACCATACTACACTGACCACCATACTACACTGTCCACCATACTACACTGTCCACCATACTACACTGTCCAACATACTACACTGTCCACCATACTACACTGTCCACCATACTACACTATACTGACCACCATACTACACTGACCACCATACTACACTGACCACCATACTACACTGTCCACTATACTACACTGTCCACTATACTACACTGTCCACTATACTACACTGTCCACTATACTACACTGACCACTATACTACACTGACCACCATACTACACTGTCCACCATACTACACTGACCACTATACTACACTGACCACTATACTACACTGACCACTATACTACACTGACCACTATACTACACTGACCACCATACTACACTGACCACCATACTACACTGTCCACTATACTACACTGACCACCATACTACACTGTCCACTATACTACACTGACCACTACACTAACCACTACACTGTCCACTATACTGACCACCATACTACACTGTCCACTATACTACACTATACTGACCACCATACTACACTGACCACTACACTAACCACTATACTACACTACACTGACCACCATACTACACTACACTGACCACCATACTACACTGACCACCATACTACACTGTCCACTATACTACACTATACTGACCACCATACTACACTGTCCACTATACTACACTATACTGACCACCATACTACACTATACTGACCACCATACTACACTGTCCACTACACTACACTGACCTCCATACTAAACTACACTATACTGACCACTATGCTAACCACTATACTACACTAACCACTATACTACACTATACTCAGGCCCAGATTAAGAGCATCATGGGCCTGGTGCTAAGGATGTTGGTGGGCCTTTTTATGAAAATAAATAAAATGAAAACGCAAACAATTTTTTGTGAAATTTAAATTAAAGAGAGAGAGAGAGGGGGTGAGAGAGAGAGAGAGAGAGGGGGTGAGAGAGAGAGAGAGAGAGAGAGAGAGAGAGAGAGAGAGAGGTGAGAAAAAGGGGAATAGAGAGAGGGTGAAAGAGAGAGAGGGTGGTAGGGGGTGAGAGAGAGAACAGGGTGAAAGAGAGGGGATGAGAGAGAGAGAGGGGGGTGGGAGTGAGGGGGTGAGTCTGTGGGGGGCACAGCATAGTACATTACATGGGAGGGGGGGGTATAGCACAGTACATCACATGGTTGGCACAACACATTACATGGTGGATACATGGATACAGCACATTTAATGGCGGGCACAGCACATTACGCGGTTGGCACTGCCCAATACAGCACATTACAAGGTAGGCACAGTACATTATATGGTGGGCACAGCACATGACATGGTTGGTACTGCACAACACAACACATTTCATGGTGGGCACAGCTCATGCACACAGTGGGCACAGGACCTTATATGGTGGGCACAGCACATGACATGGCAGGCACAGCTGAGCACATTACATGGTGGGCACTGGACATTACAAGTGGGCACTGCACAGAACATTATATGGTGGGCACAACACATTATATAGTGGGTACTGCACATAGCATGGTGGGCACTGCACAGCACATGACAAGGTGGGCACTGCATGACACAGCACAGCACATTACATTGTGAGCACAGCACATTAAATGGTGGACACCACACATGACATGATGAGCCCTGCACACCACATTCCATTGTGGGTACTGCACGGCACATGCCATGGTGGACAATGTACAGCACATTACATGGTGAGTACAGCATATTACATGGTAGGCACTGCATGGTGCAGCACATGACATGGTGGGCACAACACAGCACATGACATGGTGGGCACTGCACAGCAATTTACATGATGGGCACTGCACATGACATGGTGGGCACTGCATGACACAGCACATTACATGGTGGGTACAGCGCATTACATGGTGGGCACTGCATGGCATAGCACATGACATGGTGGGCACAGCACATTACATGGTGGGCACTGAATGGCACATAACATTACATGGTGGGCACAACACATTACATGGTGGGCACTGCATGGCATAGCACGTTTCATGGTGGGAAATGCAACTGCACATTACATGTTAGGAACTGCACATGACATGGTGGGCACTGTTGAACAGCACAGCACATTACACAGTGGGCACAACACACTACATGCTGGGCACAGCACATGGCAGGGTGGGCACAGCATAGCACATGACATGGTGGGAAGTGCACATGACATGGTGGGCGCTGCACATTACACAGTGGGCACTGCACATTACACGGTGGGCACTGCACATTACATGGTGGGATCACTGTATGGCACAGCACATGACATGGTGGACACTGCAAATTACATAGCGGGCATTGCAAGGCACAGCCATGACATGGTGGGCATTGCACATGACATGGTTGGCACTGGATGGCACATCACATGACATGGTGGGCACTGCACATTACATGGTGGGCAATGCAAGGCACAGCACATGACATGGTGGGCACTGCACATTACATGGTGGGCACTGCAAGGCACAGCATGACATAGTGGGCACTGCACATCACATGAAGGGCAATGTAATGCACAGCACATGACATGGTCAGCACAGCGCATTACATGGTGGGCACTGCAATGTACAGCAAATGACATACTGGACACAGCACATTACATGGGGGGCACTGCAAGGCACATGACATGACATGGTGGGCACAGCGCATTACATGGTGGGCACTGAATGGCACATAACAATACATGGTGGGCACAACACATTACATGGTGGGCACTGCATGGCATAGCACGTTTCATGGCGGGAAATGCAACTGCACATTACATGTTAGGAACTGCACATGACATGGTGGGCACTGCAAGGCACAGCATGACATAGTGGGCACTGCACATCACATGAAGGGCAATGCAATGCACAGCACATGACATTGTTCAGCACAGCGCATTACATGGTGGGCACTGCAACGTACGGCAAATGACATACTGGACACAGCACATTACATGGGGGGCACTGCAAGGCACATGACATGGTGGGCACAGCACATTACATGGGGGGCACTGCAAGGCACATGACATGACATGGTGGGCACAGCACATTACATGGGGGCACTGCAAGGCACATGACATGACATTGTGGGCACAGCACATTACATGGGGGCACTGCAAGGCACATGACATGGTGGGCACAGCACATTACATGGGGGGGCACTGCAAGGCACATGACATGACATGGTGGGCACAGAACATTACATGGGGACACTGCAAGGCACATGACATGACATGGTGGGCACAGCACATTACATGGGGGGCACTGCAATGCACATGACATGGTGTGCACAGAACTTTACATAGTGGGCACTGCAATGCACATGACAGGACATGGTGGGCACAGAACATTACATGGGGGGCACTGCAAGGCACATGACATGGTGGGCACAGCACATTACATGGGGGGGCACTGCAAGGCACATGACATGACATGCGGGGCACTGCAATGCACATGACATGGTGGGCACAGCACTTTACATAGTGGGCACTGCAATGCACATGACATGGTGGGCACAGCACATTACATAGGGGCACTGCAAGGCACATGACAGGACATGGTGGGCACAGCACATTACATGGGGGCACTGCAAGGCACATGACATGGTGGGCACTGGGCACAAGAGAGCACATTACATGGGGGAAGCAGCAGTCTGTCCCCTAGCACAATAATTACACAACATCCCCCTAACAAATGTACTGACCTTATCATAACAGCATGGGAGATGTCCTTCCTCCCGGGCTCCTGCTGGTTAGGACATCAGCGCCCCTCCCCCAGACACTGAGGATCTGTGTGTGTGTAACAGATCCTGTGATAGGGGTCAGGCATCGGCAGAGACAGGACTTGGCTGCACTGACTTGTCTCCTCCAATACTGTCCACTACACTGCCCCCCATAGTGACACTACACTGCCCCCCATAGTGACACTACACTGACCTCCATAGTGACACTACACTGACCTCCATACTATACTAAACTACATTGTCCTGCCTACAGTCTCTCTCTCGCCCCCCTCCCTCCCTCCCCCTCCCAGTAACATGACTCTCACTTACCTTCTTCTCCTGGCTGCATCGATCCGGATGAGGAGAACACAGCGGCGGCTCACTTTCTTCTCTCCCCTGCGCTCTGCCTGCTGCCATGTTCAGTATCCAGCGCCCTGTGATTGGGTGTATGGGGGTCATGTGCGTAGGCGGGGCGCCCATACACCCAATCACAGGGCGCCGGACACTTAACATGGCGGCCGGAGCCCGGGGACACAAAATTAGAAATTAGGAGGAGGCAGCCAGTGACACATACTGGCGCCCCCCTAAATATCGCGCCCGGGGCCACGGCACCCCCCACGCTACGCCACTGTCCTTAGGTCAGTGTTGTCAGGGTCTCTGTGTTTGTTATTGAAGACTGTCCGTACAGTGTTCCTTAATGCTTTGCATTCTTTGTCGAACCATTTATTGGATTGTTTGTTGTAGTATTTTATGGTTCACACCTCGTGGGCTTATCTCATAGGTGTTGTTTTGGAAGTTTTCAAGCTGTTTCCTAATGTCAGGTCTGTCAGTTACTTCTCTGTATTTTGTGGTAGACTGTTTGGACCATTTAAATGATGGTGGCGGGTTTTGGTGATGGTTTGCTAGAAGATTTAATGTATAGCAGTAGTTGGTTGTGGTCTGACAGGTGTGTTTGTGGGGTGACTGTAAAACCATTGATGAGTGTGGGGTTCATATCTGTGATGGCATAGTCTACCACACTGCTGCCTACATGGGAGCTAAATGTGTAGGTTCCTAGAGATGGTGGTACGGCCATTGAGGATGTAGAGGCCCAGACTGAGACACAAATTCAGCAATTTTCTTCCATTTTTGTTGGTTGTACTGTCATAGCTGTTTCTTTGTATCTGTATCGACTAATGATCGTAATTTGCATGGCCCAGTATGTACGTGTTGCCATCAGAACTTGTATAGTCCTTTTCCCTTCCTGTCCTAGCATTGAGGTCTCCACTGATGAGCACTTGTCCCAGGGATTGGAAGTGGATAACCTCACTTTGTAGGACCTCATAGGTGTCTGGTCTGAAATATGGGGACTCTGCTGGGGCAATGTATGCTGCATACAGGTAGATGTCTGACAGAGAGGTAAGGATGGAGCTGCTTATTCTTAGCCAGATGTGGCTCTCTCCTTTTTTGATTGCACTGATGTTCCCATGTAGCTCCTCCTTATACCAGACTAGTATTCCTCCTGAACACCGACCCTGTTTGATGTGTTTATCTTTCTGTGCGGGGACAGAGGATTCCCTATAGCCAGTATGTACTGATGGTTCATCCTGTGCCCGGGTCCATGTTTCTAGGAGGATTTGTATGTCCGTCTCACGTAGTCTTTGCTTGAAATCTGGATCATTTGCTTTGGATCCGAAGGCTGAAGCGTTCAGACCCTGAATGTTCCAGCTACTGATTACTAATGATGTAATTTTTTGTTTGTATATTTATATGCCTTGTAATGGGTAAATTTCCTGGGACAAATCAGGTTATGGGTGGTTGTCATTGTCTTTTTTGCTTTTTTAGCTCAGTCACATAGTTTATTGCATAATGTGCTGAGGAGGGTTCTTTTTTCCTCCTTTTCTCTGCTCTGTAGTGATCTTAACATCCATCTTGGGGCGGGTGGTTTACTCCATTCTTGCCATCTTCGTGGCCCTGTTTTTTGGCTGAGTGTATTGTTGTATTGTATTAGTGCAAAGGACAGGTCATCTTCTCTCTCTCCTGTGTACAGACAGGTCATCTTCTCTCTCTCTCTCTCGCTATCCTGTGTACAGACAGGTCCTCTTCTCTCTCTCTCTCGCTATCCTGTGTACAGACAGGTCCTCTTCTCTCTCTCTCCTGTGTACAGACAGGTCTTCTTCTCTCTCTCCTGTGTACAGACAGGTCTTCTTCTCTCTCTCTCCTGTGTACAGACAGGTCCTCTTCTCTCTCTCCTGTGTACAGACAGGTCTTCTTCTCTCTCTCCTGTGTACAGACAGGTCTTCTTCTCTCTCTCCTGTGTACAGACCGGTCCTCTTCTCTCTCTCTCCTGTGTACAGACAGGTCCTCTTCTCTCTCTTGTGTACAGACAGGTCCTCTTCTCTCTCTCTCCTGTGTACAGACAGGTCATCATCTCTCTCTCCTGTGTACAGACAGGTCATCATCTCTCTCTCGTGTACAGACAGGTCATCATCTCTCTCTCTCCTGTGTACAGACAGGTCATCAGAAACAAAATCTCCCATTGGACCAAAACATTTACAATGGAGATGTGTCATACACACCCCCCTCTATGATATCTTACAATACGGTATGATTTTACTGTGGAAATTTAAAGATACAAGGCCCCAAATACCAACCCATTGGCTCCAATCTGACTTTTTTTTGTAATACTTCTAAATGGGTTGAAAACAAAATCTCCCATTGGACCAAAACGTATACAATGCAGATGTGTCATACACACCCCCCTCGATGATATCTTACAATACGGTATGATTTTACTGTGTTAATTTAAAGATACAGGGCCCCAAATATGAACCCATTGGCTACAAACTGACATTTTCGCAATACTTCAAAATGAGTCAAAACAAAATCTCCCATTGAACCAAAACGTTTACAATGGATATGTGTCATACACACCCCCCTCTTCGATATCTTACAATACGGTATGATTTTACTGTGGAAATGTAAAGATACAGAGCCTCAAATTCCAACCCTTTGTCCAATACTTCTAAATGGGTCAAAAACAAAATCTCCCATTGGACCAAAACGTTTACAAATGAGATGTGTCATACACACCCCCCTCTATGATATCTTACAATATTTACATTTAAACCCCTTCACACATAAGGCCTCATGCACACAGAGCATTTTTACAGCTGCTTTTCGCAGCATCAGACTTTTTTTTGCAGCTTAAATGTTATTCTATGGCCTCATGCACATACAGGCTTTTAGGAGCTGTAAGTGGCATAGGCATTTTCAAGCTGCAAAAAAAATCCCAGGGCCAGCGCTTTCTGAGGAGAGGCATTAGAGCTGTAAAAATGTCTGACAATGGTAAAATCTGCTAAATGCGGCTTAACGCTGGATACAGCTGCATTAAGCCTCGCCAAGCGTTTTTTGACATGTCAAAATCAATGGTTCCCTATGAGACCCGATTAATTTGAATAGAAGTCGCACCAGAAATTGGATCATGATGATCCAACTTGCGGTGAGGCTTGTGCGCTGAGGATCTTGAAGGGGGAACCCTCACCAAAATGAAAAAAATAACGTTTCTGGGGTACCCTACCCCCTAAAATCCATACCAGACTCTAATCTGAGCACGCAGCCCGGCAGGTCATGAAAAGGGGGGGGGGCGAGTGCATCCACCCCCGGACCATACCAGGCCTCGTGCCCTCAACATGGGGGGGTGAGTGCCTTTGCCCCTCCACCCCAAAGCACCTTTTTCCCATGTTGATGGGGCAAGGGCCTCTTCCCGACAACCCTGCCCGGTGGTTCTCGGGGTCTGCGGGTGGGGGGCTTATCGAAATCTGGAAGCCCCTTTAACCACTTGAGCCCCGGACCATTATGCTGCCTAAGGACCAGAGGTCTTTTTCCAATTTGGCACTGCGTCGCTTTAACTGCTAATTGCGCGGTCATGCAATGCTGTACCCAAACGAAATTTGCGTCCTTTTCTTCCCACAAATAGAGCTTTCTTTTGATGGTATTTGATCACCTCTGCGGTTTTTATTTTTTGCGCTATAAATGGAAAAAGACCGAAAATTTTGAAAAAAAATGATATTTTCTACTTTTTGTTATAAAAAAAATCCAATAAACTCAATTTTAGTCATACATTTAGGCCAAAATGTATTCGGCCACATGTTTTTGGTAAAAAAAATGTCAATAAGCGTATATTTATTGGTTTGCGCAAAAGTTATAGCGTCTACAAACTAGGGTACATTTTCTGTAATTTACACAGCTTTTAGTTTATGACTGCCTATGTCATTTCTTGAGGTGCTAAAATGGCAGGGCAGTACAAACCCCCCCCCAAATGACCCCATTGTGGAAAGTAGACACCCCAAGGAAATTGCTGAGAGGCATGTTGAACCCATTGAATATTTATTTTTTTTGTCCCAAGTGATTGAATAATGACAAAAAAAAAAAAAATATTTACAAAAAGTTGTCACTAAATGATATATTGCTCACACAGGCCATGGGCCTATGTGGAATTGCACCCCAAAATACATTCTGCTGCTTCTCCTGAATATGGGGATACCACATATGTGGGAATTTTTGGGAGCCTAGCCGCGTACGGGGCCCCGAAATCCAATCACCGCCTTCAGGATTTCTAAGGGTGTAAATTTATGATTTCACTCTTTACTGCCTATCACAGTTTCGGAGGCCATGGAATGCCCAGGTGGCACAAAACCCCCCCAAATGACCCCATTTTGGAAAGTAGACACCCCAAGCTATTTCCAGAGAGGCATATTGAGTCCATGGAATATTTTATATTTTGACACAAGTTGCGGGAAAGTGACACATTTTTTTTTTTGCACAAAGTTGTCACTAAATGATATATTGCTCACACAGGCCATGGGCATATGTGGAATTGCACCCCAAAATACATTTAGCTACTTCTCCTGAGTACGGGGATACCACATGTGTGGGGCTTTTTGGGAGCCTAGCCGTGTACGGGACCCCGAAAACCAATCACCGCCTTCAGGATTTCTAAGGGTGAAAATTCTTGATTTCACTCTTCACTGCCTATCACAGTTTCGGAGGCCATGGAATGCCCAGGTGGCACAAAACCCCCCCAAATGACCCCATTTTGGAAAGTAGACACCCCAAGCTATTTGCTGAGAGGCATGGTGAGTATTTTGCAGCTCTCATTTGTTTTTGAAAATGAAGAAAGACAAGAAAAAACTTTTTTTTTTTTCTTTTTTCAATTTTCAAAACTTTGTGACAAAAAGTGAGGTCTGCAAAATACTCACTATACCTCTCATCAAATAGCTTGGGGTGTCTACTTTCCAAAATGGGGTCATTTGGGGGGGGTTTGTGCCACCTGGGCATTCCATGGTCTCCGAAACTGTGATAAGCAGTCAAGAGAGAAATCAAAAATTCACGCCCTTAGAAAGCCTGAAGGCGGTGCTTGGATTTCGGGGTTCCGTACGCGGCTAGGCTCCCAAAAAGTCTCACACATGTGGTATCCCCGTACTCAGGAGAAGCAGCAGAATGTATTTTGGGGTATAATTTCACATATTCCCATGGCATGTTTGAGCAATATATCATTTAGTGACAATTTTGTGCAAAAAAAAAAAAAAAAATTGTCTCTTTCCCGCAACTTGTGTCGCAATATAAAATATTCCATGGACTCGACATGCCTCTCAGCAAATAGCTTGGGGTGTCTACTTTCCAAAATGGGGTCATTTGGGGGGGTTTTGAACTGTCCTGGCATTTTATGCACAACATTTAGAAGCTTATGTCACACATCACCCACTCTTCTAACCACTTGAAGACAAAGCCCTTTCTGACACTTATTGTTTACATGAAAAAGTTTTTTTTTTTTGCAAGAAAATTACTTTGAACCCCCAAACATTATATATTTTTTTAAAGCAAATGCCCTACAGATTAAAATGGTGGGTGTTTCATTTTTTTTTTTCACACAGTATTTGCGCAGCGATTTTTCAAACGCATTTTTTGGGGAAAAAACACACTTTTTTAAATTTTAATGCACTAAAACACACTATATTGCCCAAATGTTTGATGAAATAAAAAAGATGATCTTAGGCCGAGTACATGGATACCAAACATGACATGCTTTACAATTGCGCACAAATGTGCAGTGGCAACAAAATAAATACATTTTTAAAAGCCTTTAAAAGCCTTTACAGGTTACCACTTTAGATTTACAGAGGAGGTCTACTGCAAAAATTACTGCCCTCGATCTAACCTTCGCGGTGATACCTCACATGCATGGTGCAATTGCTGTTTACGTTTGACGACAGACCGCCGCTTGCGTTCGCCTTAGTGCGAGAGCAGGGGGCGACAGGGGTGCTTATTTTTTTTTTTTTTTTTTCTTTATTATTTTTTTGCTTTTTTATCTTATTTTTAAACTGTTCCTTTCATTTTTATTTTTTTTAAATCATTTTTATTGTTATCTCGGGGAATGTAAATATCCCCTATGATAGCAATAGGTAGTGACAGGTACTCTTTTTTGAAAAAATTGGGGTCTATTAGACCCTAGATCTCTCCTCTGCCCTCAAAGCATCTGACCACACCAAGATCGGTGTGATAAAATGCTTCCCCAATTTCCCAATGGCGCTATTTACATCCAGCGAAATCTAAGTCATAAAATGCTCGTAGCTTCCGGTTTCTTAGGCCATAGAGATGTTTGGAGCCACTCTGGTCTCTGATCAGCTCTATGGTCAGCTGGCTGAATCACCGGCTGCATTTTCAGGTTCCCTGTTGAGACAGGAGAGCCAGAGAAAAACACGGAAGACGGTGGGGGGGGGCATTCCCTCCCACGGCTTGTAAAAGCAGTCTAGAGGCTAATTAGCCGCTAGGATTGCTTTTACATGAAAGCCGACCGCTGGCTGAAAAGAATGATACCAAGATGATACCTAAACCTGCAGGCATCATTCTGGTATAACCACTCAAAGTTGTGAATGGCGTACCTGAAGACAAAAAAATGGTTAACAATAAAGCACAGTAAACGGTAAAGTATAAAAAATTGCATACCTGAAAAGCAAACATGATAAAACATAATAACAATAAAACATTGCAGAATAGAATACAGTAAAAAAGAGCAGAACAATAGAGAGAATAGAGAGAGAGAGAACAATAAAACGACAACTATTTTTTTTTATTTTATATATATATATATATTTTTTTTTTTTTACACTTTTTTTGTAACTAACTTTTATAACTGTAACCGGTTCCAGATTCGGGTCTCTCAAAATGCGATGGCATCTTGGGAGACCCTGTGAAAGTGTGCCTAGTCTGTGCAATGCTGTACCCTACGCTAATACTCAACTAGTGCATGGTAGCGTTCAAAACATTCACCAATGCAAAGACCAGGATTGTCAGGACAGGAGGGACAATAATAGCGGGTGTCACGCCTATATCCGCGCTAGCTGCAGACACAATATCTTTTTTGGGGGCGTTCGCTGGGTAGGGGTACTCGGGAGGACATAAAGAAAATGCCTCTCATGCAGCCGACTGCATTTGGTTGGGGATGTGAATGGGGGAAGTACGGGCGCTGCAGAAGCGGTGGGTTCCCAATTAGGATTGGCGAATGCAGTAGGAAGGGCACTATGGGCACGACGGGCCTGTGTTTGTCTTTTTGGTGGCAGCGGGACACTACTTGTGCTTGCCACCTCACCAGCTTGAACTGCACTTATGGGACTCGCCACGTCACCAAGTGTTACTGCAGTGCTGGTTTGACTACGACCGGGGTGTACTAGGCCGCTGGCGCTTGCCAGTTCACCAAAACGCTACCAAAAAATCTGTTGGCGATCGCAGGGATCAGGCCTGACTCTGCGAACGCTGCAGTTATGCGTTTTAGTCTTTTGTAAGTGACAGTGATCGATCGATACTGCACTTGGGTGGGCTGGGCTGGGCCGGGCGGAGGGGCAAAACGCAGGTGCTAGCAGGTATCTGGGCTGATCCCGCTAACACTGCGTTTGTGAGAACCCTAAACTGCTGGGGATGCTAGTATAGATCTGATCGGATCAGATATTGATCCGTTCAGATACTATACCACTAAGGGTGGTGTACAGTGCGTGCGTGGGTGTTAGCGGTACTGGCGCTAACCTGACGCTGCCTGGGGCTGGTGCTTGCCAGTTCACCAAAATACTACCAAAAAAACTGTTAGCGATCGCAGGGATCAGGCCTGACTCTGCGAACGCTGCAGTTATGCATTTAGTGTTTTGTAAGTGTCAGTGATCGATCGATACTGCACTTGGGTGGGCTGGGCCGGGCGGAGGGGCAAAACGCAGGTGCTAGCAGGTATCTGGGCTGATTCCGCTAACACTGCGTTTTTGGGAACCTTAAACTGCTGGGGACACTAGTATAGATCTGATCGGATCAGATATTGATCCGTTCAGATACTATACCACTAAGGGAGGCGTATGCTGCGTGCGTGGGTGTTAGCGGTACTGGCGCTAACCTGACCCTGCCTGGGGCTGGTGCTTGCCAGTTCACCAAAATACTACCAAAAAAACTGTTAGCGATCGCAGGGATCAGGCCTGACTCTGCGAACGCTGCAGTTATGCGTTTAGTCTTTTGTAAGTGACAGTGATCGATCGATACTGCACTTGGGTGGGCTGGGCTGGGCCGGGCGGAGGGGCAAAACGCAGGTGCTAGCAGGTATCTGGGCTGATCCCGCTAACACTGCGTTTTTGGGAACCCTAAACTGCTGGGGACGCTAGTATAGATCTGATCGGATCAGATATTGATGCGTTCAGATACTATACCACTAAGGGAGGTGTATGCTGCGTGCGTGGGTGTTAGCGGTACTGGCGCTAATCTGACGCTGCCTGGGGCGACGCATATCACCGCCGGGCGATCAGGGGGCTAAACCTTTATTCGGTAATAAACGGCGGGTGCCCTGACACTATAAAAAATAAACAAACTAACCAGCGTCACCCGTAACGGTTATACGGTGATCAGTGGTGAAAGGGTTAACTAGGGGGCAATCAAGGGGTTAAAACATTTATTCGGTAGTATATGGGGGTCCCTGACGCTATAAAACGCTGACGGCGAACCTAAATATTTATGTCCCTAACTAGCGTCACCAGCGACACTAATACAGCGATCAGAAAAATGATCGCTTAGTGACACTGGTGACAGGGGGTGATCAAGGGGTTAAAACTTTATTAGGGGGGGTTAGGGGGGTACCCTAGACCTAAAGGGGGGTAACAGTATCTGTCCCAACACTGTAACTGTCACAAACTGACACTATGCAGTAATCAGAAAAAAAAAAAAAAAATAACTGCTGGTGTCAGTTTGTGACAGGGGGGGGGGGGTGATTGGGGGGGGATCGGGGGGCGATCGGGGGGGGGGATCGGGGTGTTTTGTGTGCCTGGCATGTTCTACTGTGTGTGTGTGTGTTGGTGCACTCACATTGATGTCTTCTCTCCTCGGGCCGGAACGGAAATTACCGAGCCGAGGAGAGATGACATCATTTCCTTTGCTGCTGTTTAGCATACAGCAGCAAAGGAATGATTCGATTGGCCGGCGGCGATCGCGAGGGGGGGGCCACGAACGGATGGTCTCCCCCTCACCACCGATCGCCGCTGGACAAACGACGACCGCCTCGGGCACCGGGGGGGGGTCCGATCGGACCCCCCACCCGCGGAAGGCAAATCACGTACCCTGTACGTGATTTTGCCTGTCCGTGCCACTTTGCCGACGTACATCGGCGTGAGGCGGTCGTCAAGTGGTTAACAAGGGGGGCCCCCAGATCCCGGCCCCCACCCTATGTGAATGAGTTTGGGGTACATTGTACCCCTACCCATTCACCCCAAAAAATAAGAGTTAAAATTAAAAAACAGTACTCAGGTTTTTTAACAAAGTAATTATTGAAGCAGCTCCGGCGTCTCTTCTTCTGATTTCTTTTCCCATTGGGCGATGTCTTCATCCTCCGGTTTGTCTCCCTCCACTAATGTCTTATTCCGTTGCCGGTCCTCCTTGCTCCGCTGTCTTCTGCCTCTGCTGGGTCTTCTCTCTCCGCTGTCTTCTCCCTCTGCTGGTTCTCCTCTCTCCGCTGTCTTCTCCCTCTGCTGGTTCTCCTCTCTCCGCTGTCTTCTCCCTCTGCTGGTTCTCCTCTCTCCGCTGTCTTCTCCCTCTGCCGGTTCTCCTCTCTCCACTGTTTTCTGCCTCTTCTGGGTCTCCCCTCTCCGCTATCTTCTCCCCCGTTCTGCCTCCGATGTTCTCTCAAAGCTCTCTCCCGCTGTAATGCTAGGGCCGCCGTGTGCCTTTGCTTATATAGCCATGGGGCGGGGCCACACGGTGATGTCATCCGTAGGCCTCGCCCCTTCGTGACATAATGCCCGGGTGGTGATTTTACAAGGGGTGG
Source organism: Lithobates septentrionalis (assembly GCA_037952835.1). Lineage (NCBI taxonomy): Eukaryota > Metazoa > Chordata > Amphibia > Anura > Ranidae > Lithobates > Lithobates septentrionalis. The sequence goes on from JBBDGP010002538.1 coordinate 936,300, forward strand.
GGCCTCCAGATGACATCACCGGGTGGCCCCGCCACATGGCTATATAAGTAATGGCACACGGCAGCCCTAGCATTACAGCAGGAGAGAGCGTTGAGAGAACATCGAAGTAAGAACAGGGGGAGAAGATAGCGGAGAGCAGAGAACCAGCAGAGAGAGAGAAGACAGCGGGGAGAGGAGAAACGGCAGTGAAAGAAGACATCAGCAGAGGGAGAAGAACCAGACGATGAAGACATCGCCTGAGGGAGAAGAAATCGGAAGGAAGAGGCCCCCTGCCCACAGACCCCGACAACCAACGGCCAGGGTTGTCAGGAAGAGGCCCTCCTCCCAATCAACATGGGAACAGGGTGCTTCAGGGTGGGGGGGCACAGGCCCCCCCTGCCCCAAAGCACAACCCACCCCCAAATGTTGAGCGCATGTGGCCTAGTATGGTCCAGGACGGGATTTGTGCATTCGATAGTTTCCCCTTTTCCTGACCTTCCAGGCTGTGTGCTCAGATAAGGTTCTGGTATGGATTTTGGGGGGCCCCACGCCATATTTTGCGTGGGGGGTTCCCCTTAAAATACATACCTCTTTGGTCTGGTATGGTCTTGGGGGGAACCCCACACCATTTTTTTGTTTTTTGACATCTATTCAAATCAATGGGCTTTCATAGGGAACCATTGATTTTGAATATAGGCAGAGGAACGCTGCTAAAAACTAGCGTGGCTAAACGTGCATTAACACTAATGTATGAAGCTACTAAAAGTATGTTTTTACAGCCGCTTATTCCTGGCATGGGTTTTCTAACACCCTGTGTGAATGAGGCCTAAGTCTAATGGTTTTATGCCCCCCCCCCTAAACAGGGAGTGGATTGTTCCGTGATGATGTGGCTAAACTTATTTTATCTGTTGAATTTCTGTAGAACTGGCTGATTTACTGCTACAAACATTTTTCAGTACCCTTTGTTTTTCTTACTTTTTTTAAATTTATTTTTCTACATTTTTCTATACCAGTGTTAATTTTGACCACAAATTTTCATTTAAATTTAGTTTTGACTAAAATGCCATTTAGTTTTAGTCATATTTTAGTCATCTCAATTGTTTTAGTCTAGTTTTAGTCGACTAAATAACATAAGATTTTAGTTGACTAAATCTATAGTAGATTTAATCAACTAAAATGTAATGACCGCTCTACTGTTAAAAAAAAAAAATGTAATGACCGAGATTACATACCTTTAGGTTTGCCACCAATCCGGGTTTCACCCGGACAGTCCGGGTTTGGAGTCGGGTGCCCAGATATCAGGCTGCCTGAAACCCGGACACCCGACTTAGTAGAGACCGGGCGGCAGCCTTTAATGAACTCAGTGCAGCAAGTCATTGCAGAACCGCAGGGCAGCCCGGGACGGGTGCTGGTGCACAGGGCACACAGTCCGTGACCCCCTTTGGGCCGGAGCCGGTCCGGAGGGGGTCGCGGAGTGTGTGACTTGTGCACTGGCACAGTGCACACACCTGTTATGGGCAGCCCTGCAGTTACGAAATGACCGGACACACTGAATTCACATCAGTGCGGCCGGTAATTAAAGGTTGCCATCCGGTCCCAGCTGTGTCGGGTGTCTGGGTTTCAGGGCAACCGACTCCAAACCCGGGCTGTCGGGGGAAAAGCCGGATTGGTAGCAACCCTACAGGTATGTAATCTCAGTCATTACATTTTAGTTGGTTAAATCTACTATAGATTTAGTCGACTAAAATCTTATGTTATTTAGTCTACTAAAACTAGTCTAAAACTAAAACAATTCAGATGACTAAAATATGACCATAACGAAATGGCATTTTCGTCAAAACTAAAACTAGATCAAAATTTGCGGTCAAAATTAACACTGGAATTGAAAAATGTAAAAAAACTATTAAAAAAAAAAAAAAAAAAAAGGCAAGAAAAACAAAGGGTAACATTTTCGTAGCAGTAAATCAGCCAATTCTACAGAAATTCAAGAGATAGAATAAGTTCAGCCACATCATCCCTGAACAATCCACTCCCTGTTTAGGGGGGGGGGGCATAAAACCTTTAGACTGTTGCTCCAATGAGAGATTTTATTTTTTATTTATAACTTTTGAAAAGTGTTGCTTTTATAACCAATGGGTTGGTATTTGGGGCTCTGTATCTTTAAATTTCCACAGTAAAATTATACCATATTAGAAATTAGATAAGATATCATAGAGAGGGGTGTGTATGACACATCTGCATTGTAAACGTTTTGGTCCAATGGGAGATTTTGTTATTGACCCATTTAGAAGTATTGGAAAAATGTCACTGTGCAACCAATGGGTTGGTATTTGTGGCCCTGTATCTTTAAATTTCCACAGTAAAATCATACCGTATTGAAGAATGGGGTGAAGTGTGGTTGCAGTGTGTGGGGGAAGGTTGGGGTGAGGTGTGGTTGCAGTGTGTGGGGGAAGGTTGGGGTGAAGTGTGGTTGCAGTGTGTGGGGGAAGGTTGGGGTGAAGTGTGGTTGCAGTGTGTGGGGGAAGGTTGGGGTGAGGTCTGGTTGCAGTGTGTGGGGGAAGGTTGGGGTGAAGTGTGGTTGCAGTGTGTGGGGGAAGGTTGGGGTGAAGTGTGGTTGCAGTGTGTGGGGGAAGGTTGGGGTGAAGTGTGGTTGCAGTGTGTGGGGGAAGGTTGGGGCGAAGTGTGGTTGCAGTGTGTGAGGGAAGGTTGGGGTGAAGTGTGGTTGCAGTGTGTGGGGGAAGGTTGGGGTGAAGTGTGGTTGCAGTGTGTGAGGGAAGGTTGGGGTGAAGTGTGGTTGCAGTGTGTGGGGGAAGGTTGGGGTGAAGTGTGGTTGCAGTGTGTGAGGGAAGGTTGGGATGAAGTGTGGTTGCAGTGTGTGAGGGAAGGTTGGGGTGAGGTGTGGTTGCAGTGTGTGGGGGAAGGTTGGGGTGAGGTCTGGTTGCAGTGTGTGGGGGAAGGTTGGGGTGAGGTCTGGTTGCAGTGTGTGGGGGAAGGTTGGGGTGAAGTGTGGTTGCAGTGTGTGGGGGAAGGTTGGGGTGAAGTGTGGTTGCAGTGTGTGAGGGAAGGTTGGGGTGAAGTGTGGTTGCAGTGTGTGGGGGAAGGTTGGGGTGAAGTGTGGTTGCAGTGTGTGAGGGAAGGTTGGGATGAAGTGTGGTTGCAGTGTGTGAGGGAAGGTTGGGGTGAGGTGTGGTTGCAGTGTGTGGGGGAAGGTTGGGGTGAGGTCTGGTTGCAGTGTGTGGGGGAAGGTTGGGGTGAGGTCTGGTTGCAGTGTGTGGGGGAAGGTTGGGGTGAAGTGTGGTTGCAGTGTGTGGGGGAAGGTTGGGGTGAAGTGTGGTTGCAGTGTGTGGGGGAAGGTTGGGGCGAAGTGTGGTTGCAGTGTGTGAGGGAAGGTTGGGGTGAAGTGTGGTTGCAGTGTGTGGGGGAAGGTTGGGGTGAAGTGTGGTTGCAGTGTGTGGGGGAAGGTTGGGGTGAAGTGTGGTTGCAGTGTGTGGGGGAAGGTTGGGGTGAAGTGTGGTTGCAGTGTGTGGGGGAAGGTTGGGGTGAAGTGTGGTTGCAGTGTGTGGGGGAAGGTTGGGGTGAAGTGTGGTTGCAGTGTGTGGGGGAAGGTTGGGGTGAAGTGTGGTTGCAGTGTGTGGGGGAAGGTTGGGGCGAAGTGTGGTTGCAGTGTGTGAGGGAAGGTTGGGGTGAAGTGTGGTTGCAGTGTGTGGGGGAAGGTTGGGGTGAAGTGTGGTTGCAGTGTGTGAGGGAAGGTTGGGGTGAAGTGTGGTTGCAGTGTGTGGGGGAAGGTTGGGGTGAAGTGTGGTTGCAGTGTGTGAGGGAAGGTTGGGATGAAGTGTGGTTGCAGTGTGTGAGGGAAGGTTGGGGTGAGGTGTGGTTGCAGTGTGTGGGGGAAGGTTGGGGTGAGGTCTGGTTGCAGTGTGTGGGGGAAGGTTGGGGTGAGGTCTGGTTGCAGTGTGTGGGGGAAGGTTGGGGTGAAGTGTGGTTGCAGTGTGTGGGGGAAGGTTGGGGTGAAGTGTGGTTGCAGTGTGTGGGGGAAGGTTGGGGCGAAGTGTGGTTGCAGTGTGTGAGGGAAGGTTGGGGTGAAGTGTGGTTGCAGTGTGTGGGGGAAGGTTGGGGTGAAGTGTGGTTGCAGTGTGTGGGGGAAGGTTGGGGTGAAGTGTGGTTGCAGTGTGTGGGGGAAGGTTGGGGTGAAGTGTGGTTGCAGTGTGTGGGGGAAGGTTGGGGTGAAGTGTGGTTGCAGTGTGTGGGGGAAGGTTGGGGTGAAGTGTGGTTGCAGTGTGTGGGGGAAGGTTGGGGTGAGGTCTGGTTGCAGTGTGTGGGGGAAGGTTGGGGTGAAGTGTGGTTGCAGTGTGTGGGGGAAGGTTGGGGTGAAGTGTGGTTGCAGTGTGTGGGGGAAGGTTGGGGTAAAGTGTGGTTGCAGTGTGTGGGGGAAGGTTGGGTTGTCTGTGGTCAGGGTGTGTTTGGTTGCAGTGTGAGGGAAGGCCGGTCTCCCATTCGTTATCAGCAGTCGGCTGGTTTCCCTGGTAACAGAGGCTGGCAGTATGGAGAGAGCGGCGCCATGGACGGAGCCGGAGGTGCGGGCTCTGATCGGGATCTGGTCGGAGGAGAGTATCAGGCGGCAATTGCAGGGCACTCTGAGGAACAAGGGGCTCTTCATGTACATCGCCCTCCGCATGAGGCAGCTTGGCATCTATCGGGACTGGAAGCAGTGCCGCTCCAAGTACAAGAACCTGAAGTACGAGTACCGAGCCCTGCGGTGCAGCACCCGGGAGCCCGTCTATAAGATCCCCTTCTATGACGAGCTGCACGCCATACTGGGCACTGAGAGCGCCACACAGGGGGGCCCTGAGGCCGGGATGGAGGAGGAGGAGCCCGGGCCGGAGACACACACAGGTAGCAGAGCCAAGCGATTCCTTCATTAAACCAGCTGGGTCTCCATACACAGCACGGCCTGCCGCTCACTACCACGACATCTAGTGGCCGCTGCCAGGAAGTGCAGGCACATCTCTTCCCATTTATCAGTATCGGGGCCATTCCTTCCATTCATTTCTATGTTCTTATCAGGAATCTTAAAGGCATATTTCACACTTTGGGAAAAAAAGACAGAAAAGCACGTACCATAACAGTATAATTTCCTGTGAAGTAGGAAAAGTGTGCAGAATAAGTAAGGTTGGGGATATAAAGAGCAATGCTGAAGACATGATCTATAAAGTATGAATAAGAAGTAGAAGCAAGTTGTACAATGTTGTGGTGAAGAGATCCATTTACATTTTCTATGAGCAGGAGAGTAGTGCTAAAGGGTGTGACTATAGACAGCATGCACAGGAGAGAATTTCCAAAATGGAGCAATATATGCAGGAGAGGAGTGCAGAGGGTATGAGAGTGGGCAGAATGTGCAGGAGAGGAGTGCCAAAGGGTATGGCAAGGGGCAGTAATACTGGAGGGTAGAATACCAGGCAATATGCACAGGAGAGGAGTGTGGAAGGTATGACAGCACTACAAGGGCTGTATCATCCTATTGGTCATATCACCTTTGTTTATTTATTTTTTGTTTACAAACTTTTATTTGGTACATAATGGTGGTACAAACTTTGATCTGGTACAAAATGGTGGTACAAACAGTAGAATATCATACATTAAAGTGGATGTAAACCCTTATAGACCACATTTTACTACAGGTGAGCCTATAATAAGGCTTACCTGTAGCTACCCCGGATATCTCCCAAACCTGCACGATTTAGGAGATATTCCCTGAATCAGCATGTGTGGACGTCATCGGCACATGCACACTGAAGAAACGGCACGTTCGTGCCGTTGCTTCAGCTAGTGCGTCGTCATGTGACGTCATCGTGGCTCCGGCCAATCACAGCACCGGAGCCTGCGATACCCGGAAGTAACACCTGGGAAGGATGTCGCAGGCCGGAGCTGTGAACTGGGACCACTGCGTGGGCTTCGATCTAAGGTGAGTATTTCATACTAGCTCATTATGTCTTTGTCTTGCCTTTTTTTTTTTTTTGTGGGTTTACAACCACTTTAAGGGCAGTATATGAAGGAAAGCAACATGGAGGGTCTGACTGCAGGTAGTATGTGCAGGAGATCAAAGCATTGAAGGGTATAACAGGGCAGTATCTGCAAGAGAGGGCATAAAAATGTGCAGTGTGCACAGGAGAGAAGTACAGAGGGTATAACAGCAGATGGTATGTGCAGGAGAGCTGTGCAGAGGTATGACAGTGGGCAGTATGTGCAGGAGAGGAGTATTGGAGGATATGAAAGTGGGAGGTATGTGCAGGAGAGAATTGCTGTAGGGTATGACAGCAGGCAGTATGTATGAGGGAGAAGTGCCAGAGAGTATGACATTGAGCAGTATGTGCAGGGGGAGGGGTGTTGGAGGGTATGACTACAGGCAGTACATGGAGGAGAGAAGTGACAGAGGGTATGACAGTGAACAGAATGAGCAGTAGAGGAGTGCTGGAGGGTATGTCAGCAGACAGTGGGCTCCATTCACAAAGTGGTATCTACTGCTTTAAAGCGGTAGTCCGGCAACCAATCTTTTTTTTTTTTTTTTAGGTCATTGAGACACTTTGCTAACCCCAAAATAATACTCACAGTTTGGGTGTAATATTTTCACCTCTGTCTGTTTTCGTACTGAAGAATAACTTAAAAAATGTGATGCTGGCTGTTTCCATCTTGCTTGTGGGCATGTGAAGCCCACAAGCATTGATTTCCTGGATGCGGTGAATGCTGTTCATTCACAGCTTGTTCACGTGCATGATCATTGTTCCCGCACTGAATCTTGGGAAGCGTGACACTAAGCTCCCAGGAGACAGTGCGGCGCCGGGGAAAGGCAATAAACATGCCCTACTCCCATGGGAGGAGAGACAGGAAGTGCCACAATAAAGTACAATATAAAGGTAATTACAGCACTAAAATTTTTTTTTCGTGTGGCATTTGAGCATCTATGCAATTAACTGAAGGGGGTAAGATTAAGTTAAAAATTTGAGTGGAACCCCGCTTTAAGATCCACGGTAAAATACCTCTTAGCGTTTTAGCGTATTTCACTTTTTTTTTTTTGAAATTCACTAAAAAACGCTACCAAAATGCCGCATGAGCTATTTTATGAACTGATGAGGTATTTTAGTAGTGAAAGCTAGCAGTATTTTAACCCCTGGTTGTTAAGGAGCCGCCGACTGCCGTGTCCTTAACAACCATGACTCATTTTCTGTCAGTACCCCTACTCATTCACCAAAAACAATGTGCAAAGTAAAATAAAAAAAAAAAAAGTCTTTGCCAAGTGCTTTGTTCAACCCCTCCCCCCCCCCTTTACTAAAAAAAATAAATAATGTCCGAAGTACATCCAATGATGAATGCCAGCCCCTGACAAAAAATGTCCCACACCGATGCTTGGCTCCCACCAAATGACAGCTCCACTGCCTACTTGCTGCTAAATGAATTGAGAGGGGCCACCTGATGATGTCCCCATGTGACTGCTTCCCTTTATGACATCATTGACTGGGGCATTCCGGGTCGATGACAGCATAAGGGGGATGGGTTACCCATACTGCATTAGTGGATGGAGCCCATTATGTACAGGATAGGCATGCCAGAGGTTATGCCAGTAGGCATTAAAAAAAGAAAAGGAGTGCCAGAGGCCATGACGGTGAGCAGTTTATGCAGGAGAAGAATGGCAGAGGGTATGACAGTGGGCACTATATACAGGAGAGAAGTGACAGAGGGTATGACAGTGGGCACTATGTACAGGAGAGGAATGACAGTAGGCACTATGTACAGGAAAGGAATGACAGTGGGCACTATGTACAGGAGATGAATGACAGAGAGTATGACAGCAGGCAGTATGTGCAGGAGAGAAATGACAGTGGGCAGTATGTGCAAGAGAGGAATGACAGTGTGCACTACGTAGAAGAGAGGATTGGCAGGGGGTATGACAGTGGGCACTATGTACAGGAGAGGAATGACAGTAGGCACTGTGTGCAGGAAAGGAATGACAGTGGGCACTATGTACAGGAGATGAATGACAGAGGGTATGACAGCAGGCAGTATGTGCAGGAGAGAAATGACAGAGGGCATGACTGTCAGGGCTGGGCTCAGCCCTTCCTTCTCTGAGCTGGCCGCTCAGTTGTCCGCTAATTGCCAGCTCCTATCTCCCTCCACAGTTACTCAGCTGTTGTTGATTCTGCTTGTCAGTCCTGCCTACTTAAAGCTGTCCAGCTCACTTGATCTCTGCCTTTGCCTTTGCCAACATCACAGAGACTTTCTCCTGCGTTCCTGTTGAAGACTTGCTCGGCTGACGTTCCTTCTGGCTCCTGATCCTGCTTGCTGTACTACTACGTTTATCTCTGGCTCTCTGACATTTGCTTGGCTGACTACCCGATCCGGTTACAGAACTCTGGCTTGTTTTGACTACATTTACTCTGTTTACCTTATTATTATTAGTAAACAAGTATGATTTAACTATACTTCTGTTTCAGTCTGATTCATGGTTCCTGATAGTAGGCGAAGCCATGAATTCAGAAGATACAGTCAATCCACTTGTTGGTAATATTTTTTCCAGATTGGATGAGCAAGATCACCGCATGGATCAGTTTGCCATAGCATCACAAACGCTCCTGAGTCGCATGGCTCACCTGGAAACTCCCACTGTGGCTGCTCCGGTACAACCTGAGTTGCAGGCCATCCCTGCTGCTGCGCCAGTCTCTGTGCAGGCACCCGCCTCGAGTATTACCTCTATAAGAGGTATGTCTTGTTCCTCTCCGCTTCCCCAGCGATTTGGGGGCGATCCAGTTCAATGTAGAGAGTTTCTAAACCAGGTTGAGATTTACTTTGAGATGCTGCCCCAGGTGTTTCCCACGGACAGAAGCAAAGTAGGTTTCGTGATATATTTGCTTTCTGAGAGAGCCTTGGTCTGGGCAAACCCTCTTTGGGAGACGCAAAAACCCGTTGTTTTGAGTTACGATGAGTTTGTGGCCTCCTTTAAAAGGGTATTTGACGTTCCCGCACGCTCCGATTCTGCTGCCAAGTGCCTCATGTCCATCAAACAGTACGAGAACTGTTGCCGACTACGCCATTGAATTCCGTACTCTGGTAGCAGAGGTTGCTTGGAACAATGAGGCCCTCGTGGCTGCTTTTTCTCATGGTCTCTCAAATTCCATCAAGGATGAGATAGCAGCCCGAGATATACCCACTGAGCTGGAGAGGTTGATCCTGGAGAGTTTGCCATCCTCATTGACTCCAGACTCAGAGAAAGACTCTCTTTTAAGGAGTGCTTGCGGAAGCCTCCTGTACGTTTGCCTCCGAGCTTTGCAGTCCCACCCGTGCCTCCCTCACCTCCCATGCCTCCTGGTACAGAGTCGGTCACTGAAGATGAACCCATGCACTTGGGCTTCACGTGTCTCCCTGCGGATGAGAGAGCCTTTAGGAGGAGGGAGAGATTGTGCCTTTATTGTGGCCAGGCAGGTCACTTTTTGAAGTCTTGTCCTACCCATCCAGGGAACGCCCAAACCTTGAGGTCCTGTCATGGACAGACCTTAGGTGGCGTTGTTTTGTCCCCAGTTATGCAGAAGGATAAGCCCCTGGTTTCGGTCACCCTTTCTTGGGCTGAGTCGTCCATTGGGATACAGGCTCTAATCGACTTTGGGGCTGCAGGCCTGTTCATTGATGCTGCCTTTGTATCGCAGCACTGGATTCCGCTGCAGCTGCGTGACACTCCACTTGCCATTGAGGCTCTTGATGGGAGACCTCTACAGCCTGCCCATGTGACTCATGAGTCGATTCCGTTGTCCATGGCCGTAGGGGCTCTTCACCATGAGATAATCCAATTCCAAGTTATTTCCTCACCTAGGTTTCCGCTGCTTATTGGTTACAGAGGCACAACCTTTCTTTTGATTGGCTCTGTGCTGAGGTTTTCTCCAGGTCACCACAATGCAGTGAGACATGCTTCCAGAAGGTAGCCAAGGTCCTGTGCACCTCTTCACTCTCCTCCCTGCCGGAGGAGTACCATGATTTTAGCAATGTATTTGACAAAGGTGAAGCCGGTAGTTTGCCTCCACACCAGCATTATGATTGCGCAATTGACCTTCAACCTGGTGCCATATACCCTTGTGGCTGGGTTTTCCTCTTTGTCGGTCTTGGGGGATAAGGCCATGGAGGAGTATGTTGCAGATGCACTTTCTTGAGGTTTCATCTGCAAATCCTCGTCTCCTGCTGGTGCTGGTTTCTTCTTTGTGAAGAAGAAGAGCGGTGAACTGAGACCTTGTATTGATTATAGGGGTCTCAATCGTTTCACGATTAAGAATGTCTACCCAATTCCGTTGATTATAGAGTTATTTGACCGCCTCAAGGGAGCAACGGTTTTCACGAAGCTTGATTTGAGAGGGGCATACAATCTTGTGCGGATTAAGGAGGGAGACAAGTGGAAAACTGCGTTTAATACCAGAACAGGCCATTATGAGTACCTCGTAATGCCTTTTTGCCTTTGTAACGTTTCGGCAGTTTTTCAGGAATTTATTAATGATGTCCTCCGAGATTTGTTGCAGTTATGTGTGGTGGTTAATCTCGATGATATCCTCATATTTCCAAGTCCCTGGAGAGCCACCACACAGATGTCTGTCGTGTGCTTCAGAAACAAGAGAAAACAATCTCTATTGTAAACTGGAGAAGTGCGAGTTCCATCGTGAACAGGTTAAATTCCTGTCATTTTCACTGCTGTTTTTTTGATGGACCCAGAGAAACTTTTGGCAGTCCTACAGTGGCCCCGACCCGTGGGTTTACGTCCTCTGCAGCATTTCCCGGGCTTTGCCAACTATTATCGGAAGTTTATTCATAACTTCTCGTCTCTGTTCAAGCCCCTGACTGATATGACCAGATAGGACGGTAACCCACAGAGTTGGTCTCCAGAGTCCATTAAGGCCTTTGAGAGTCTCAAGGCTGCCTTTGTTTCTACTCCTGTGTTGGCACATCCTGACCCTACATTGCCTTTTATCCTAGAAGTTGATGCTTCTGAGACTGGAGTTGGCGCCCTTCTGTCTCAACCTCCTAACTCTGAGAGCGATTTGCATCCGTGTGACTACTTTTCCAAGAAATTGTCACCTGTAGAGTGCAATTACGAGATTGGTGACAGAGAGCTGTTGGCGATCATTTTAGCCCTGAAAGAATGGAGACATCTCCTTAAAGGTACCACTGTGCCGGTTCTCATTCTTACTGACCCTTAAGAATCTCACATACTTGTCTGAGGCTAAGCGCCTGTCTCCCAGAAGGGCGCGATGGGCTCTTTTCTTGTGGAGTTTTAATTACATTAACTCATTCTTACCCGGTACTAAGAATGTAAGGGCTGACGCTTTGTCACAAAAATTTTCCTCCACTTTCAAGTTAGAGTCGGTTCCGATTCCTGTGATTCCTCCTGATCGTATTCTGGCTACAGTTCGCACCAGTCTTACTTCTCCTTTGGGTGACAAAATTCTTGCTGCTCAGGTCTATGCTCCTCCTGAGAAACCTTGTTACCGCTGCTTTGTCCCAGAGAGTCTCCGTACTGCCGTGCTCCAGACTTACCATTCTCCCAAGGCAGCTGGCCACCCTGAGAAGAATCAACTCGTTTGGGCTATTTTCCAACAATTCTGGTGGCCTAGTCTACGGGCTGATGTAACTTCCTTTGTAGCTGCCTGTTCCGTGTGTTCTCAGAGTAAGACTCCACGACACCTTCCAGTGGGCCTCCTACAACCCATACCCAATGGAGAGAGGCCCTGGACCCACCTGTCTATGGATTTCATTGTGGAGTTACCCAACTCCCAAGGCATCACTGTTATCCTTATGGTGGTTGACCGGTTCTCAAAGATGTGTCATTGTATTCCACTTAAGAAGTTGCCCACTTCTAAGGAACTGACTTCCATTTTTGCTTGGGAGATCTTTCGCTTACGTGGGCTACCCAAGGTGATTGTCTCGGACAGGGGTAGTCAGTTTGTCTCCCGGTTCTGGCAAGTCTTTTGTGCACAGTTGGGAATTCAGCTTGCTTTCTCCTCTGCGTATCACCCGCAGTCTAATGGGGCCACAGAACGAGCCAAACAGTTCTTGGAGCAATTCCTACGTTGCTATATTTCTGACCATCATAACAACTGGTCAGTCCTATTACAGTGGGCAGAGTTTGCTCACAACAGTGCCTTGAATTCTGCTTCCCGATTGTCCCCGTTTATGGCGAATTATGGTTTCCAACCCTCCATGTTGCCTGACTCGTTTGTTCCGCAGAGTATTCCTGCATTAGAGGAGCATCTCCGTGGTCTTCGTTCCACTTGGGCCCAAGTTCAGGAGGCTTAGCAACATGCTAACGATAGGTACAGACTCAATGCTGACGCCTGCCTGCGCCTTCCTACCAGGTTGGGGATAGAGTCTGGCTGTCGTCTCGCAACCTCCGACTTTGTGTTCCTTCTTTGAAGTTCGCATCTCAGTTTTTTGGGCCTTTCCGTATCCTTCGCAGGATTAACCCAGTGGCTTATGCCTTGGACCTTCCTCCTAGTATGCGCATCTCAAATGTGTTTCATGTCTCCTTATTGAAACCTTTGGTCTGCAACCGCTTTACTACCTCGGTGCCACGTCCTCACCCTATACAGGTTGAGAACCATGAGGAGTATGAAGTACAATCCATTGTTGATTCCCGTAGGTTCCGTGGGCGCATACAGTACCTGGTGCATTGGAATGGGTACGGTCCGGAGGAGCGCTTTTGGGTCTCATCCTCGGACTTACATGCCCCTGTCCTCCTCCGTGATTTCCATAGACGTGTTCCCCTCAAGCCGGGTGGTCCTCCGAGGGGGAGGGGTCGTTGAGGAGGGGGTACTGTCAGGGCTGGGCTCAGCCCTTCTCTGAGCTGGCCGCTCACCTGTCGGCTAATTGCCAACTCCCATCTCTCTCCACAGTTACCCAGCTGTTGTTGATTCTGCTCGTCAGTCCTGCCTACCTAAAGCTGTCCAGCTCACTTGATCTCTGCCTTCGCCTTTGTCACAGAGACTTTCTCCTGCATTCCTGTTGAAGATTTGCTCGCCTGACGTTCCTTCTGGCTCCTGATCCTGCTTGCTGTACTACTATGTTTATCTCTGGCTCTCTGACATTTGCTTGGCTGACTACCCGATCCGGTTACAGAACTCTTGTTCTCTCTTATTAAACAAGTGTGATTTAACTATACTTCTGTTTCGGTCTGATTCATGGTTCCTGATAATGACATGTAGAAGAGAGGAATGGCAGGGGGTATGACAGTGGGCATTATGTACAGGAGAGGAATGACAGGGTATGGCAGCAGGCATTATATGCAGGAGAGGAATGACAGTGGGCATTGTGTACAGCAGAGGAATGACAGAGGGTATAACAGCAGACAGTATGTGCAGGAGAGGAATGACAGTGGGCACTATGTACAGCAGAGGAATGACAGTAGGCAGTATCTGCAAGAGAGGAATGACAGTGGGCACTATGTACAAGAGAGGAATGACAGTGGGCACTATGTACAAGAGAGGAATGACAGTGGGCAACTATGTACAGCAGAGGAATGACAGAGGGTATAACAGCAGACAGTATGTGCAGGATAGGAATGACAGTGGGCACGATGTACAGCAGAGGAATGAAAGCACACAGTATGTGCAGGAGAGGAATGACAGTGGGGCTATATACAGGGGAAGAGGGCATGATAAGCTGTATGTGCTGGAGGGTATGGTGCTATTTGTGCTAGTGATAGAAGTATGGCAATTTTCACCCGGATTGTGTAAACGTTTGTCACATGCACACAACAAACATTTTATACACAGACCCCATGTATTGTGTATTTTGCTACAACTATCAAATGATGATTTTTTTCCTCCCTTTGCCAGATCTGCAGAGTCCTGAAGGAGGTAACAGTGATCTGCTACTTGTACCAGCTGTCCATAATGAGGGAGGAAAGCATTGGTCTGCTAGGGAGACGCTAGCACTCATCAACATTTGGTCTGACAAGAGTATAAGGGGGCAGCTGAAAGGAACTGTCAGGAATCAGAAGATTTTTGAGCACATTGCAAGTCTTCTCCAGCAAGCAGGGATAGACAGAGACTGGAGGCAGTGCCGAACTAAGTATAAAAATCTGAAACATGAGTATGCTGTGGTGAAGAAGGCTCATGATTCTGGGAATCAATGGAAGACAATGAAATATTTCAAAGAACTGGATACTATTTTATCAGGCAAACCATCTGGGTACAGAAAAATTAACAATGACAAACCATCATCACTGCCATACCCCAGACCTGTTCCTGTTGCTGTTGCTGCTGACTGTCTGCCAGGTGAGTTGGAGATATCATTTTAATATGAATGTCTTATCTAATCTGCCAAATTTTATATCTCATGAGAAACAATTTGCTGTACAAAATACAAGGAAGTGACAGATAAACAGTAAGCATCTTTTATGGCCCGTACACACGATAGGATTTTTCGATGGAAAATGTTCGATAGGAGCTTGTCGGAAATTCAGGTCACACGGTCGGAAATTCCGACCGTGTGTAGGCTCCATCGGACATTTTCCATCTGAATTTCCGTCACACAAAATTTGAGATCTGGATCTCAAATTTTCCGACAACAAAATCCGTTCTTGTAAATTCTGATTGTCTGTACACAATTCCGACGCACAAAGTTCCACGCATGCTCGGAATCAAGCAGAAGAGCCGCACTGGCTATTGAACTTAATTTTTCTCGGCTCGTCGTACGTGTTGTACGTCACCGCGTTCTTGACGTTCGGAATTTCCGACAACATTTGTGTGACCGTGTGTATTCAAGACAAGTTTAAGCCAACATCCGTCGGAAAAAAAACATGGATTGTGTTGTCGGAAAATCCTATCGTGTGTACAGGGCATTAGGGTTTGCAGTAAACTGAAATGTCTATCAAAACAACAATGCCTTGTCAAAGTCTAAACCTCATCAAAGTACAGTGATACCTCGGTTCACAAACTTAATTCGTTCCACAACTCTGGTCACGAACCGAATTGACCGTGAACCGAGGCATGTTTTCCCATATGGTTCAATGTAAATTGGCTTAATCCGTTCTGAACTTTTTCTTTTATTTTTGAACCACAAAAACATGAAACAAAGTACAGTACAGTACAGTATGAAGAGAGAGAACACTAACTAACACACTCTTGTCACCTGCATTATCACTCTGCACTTTCTTTTCAACAACATGCTTGCTCTGAACAGTCATGTCACCTTCATTACTGCTCCGCACTTTCTTCTTACCCCCATGCTTGCTCTGAATTTTCTTTGGAGCCATACTGGATGTCCAGTACAGTACAGTATGTGATTAAAAAGCACACAAAAAAGCTTTACAGCAAGTGTGCACAGGGATGTACAGTACAGTATGTGCTATAAAGCACACAAAAAGCTTCTCGATATTGTAAGTGTCTTCACAGTACACTTTCAGTGTCTCTCTGTGACTGCGATCTCACCTACAGGAAGTCGTGACCACGTGTCAGAGCAGGGAAGATGGTCACGACTCGTGTACGTGAACCGAAGCGGATTTCGCGTACCAAAGCAAATTTTCGTCAACTCTTCTGTTTGCGAACCGAGTTGTTTCGTGAACAGAAACGTTCGTGAACCGAGTTATCACTGTATAATAGTAGTATAAGTCTCAAAAACATCTGTAGAAAAGATGAACATTGCACTACTTTATACCTTTGTTTGAGGAGTCAAAAGTTTATACAGCCGTTAAAGCCCAGTCCCAGGCACCATGTTTTTTTTTTGGTTTTTTTTACAGTTTCAGTCCGTTTGCACTTATCCTCTAAAATGCTTTTATTGTGTTATTCTCCAGTAAGCTCATTTTAACTTAACCACTTCCTGCCTGGCCTATAGCAAAATGACGGTCGGGCGGTGGTTCAGGTATCCTGACTGGGTGTCATATGACGTCCTTCAGGATAACAGCCACCACGCGCCCGTGGGGGCGGGCATCGCGGCGATCGGTGGAGCGGTGTGTCAGTCTAACACACTGCTACACTGATCTCGGTAAAGAGCCTCCGACGGAGGCTTTTTACCATGTGATCAGCCATATCCAATCATGGCTGATCACGATGTAAATAGGAAGAGCCGTTAATCGGCTTTTCCCCACTCTCGTCTGACAGACGTGAGTAGAGGAGACCTGATCGGCAGCTCTCCTGACAGGGGGGGGTCTGCTCTGATTGTTTATCAGCGCAGCCCCCCTCAGATGACCACACTGGACCACCAGGGACGCTACTAGAACCACCAGGGAAGTGGGCAACATGTGGATGGCCAGGTATGTACCCCATGGCCATCCACATGTGCAAATTATGCCCAATCTGTGCCAATCAGTGCCCACAAATGGGCACTGATTGGCACCAGTATGTACTAACACTATCAGTGATGCCCAGCAATGCCACCCATCAATATCAGTGCCACCTGTCAGTGCCCATCCATGCCCATCAGTGCCACCCATAAGTGCCCATCAGTGCCACCCATAAGTGCCCATCAGTGCCGCCTATGAGTGCCCATCAGTGCCGCCTATGAGTGCCCATCAGTGCCGCATACCAGTGCCACCTATCAGTGCCCATCAGTGCTGCCTATCAGTGCGCGCTTATCGGTGCCCATCAGTGCCGCCTTATCAGTGCCCATCATTGAACGAGAAAACTTACTTATTTACAAACATTTTTAACAGAAACAAAGAAAAACTTGTTTTTTTCAAAATTTTCGGTCTTTTTTATTTGTTGCGCAAAAAATAAAATCCCAGAGGTGATCAAATACCGCCAAAAGAAAGCTCTATTTGGGGGAACAAAATGATAAAAAATTTGTTTGGGTACAATGTAGCATGACCGCGCAATTGTCATTCAAAATGCGACAGCGCTGAAAGGTGAAAATTGGCTTGGGCAGGAAGTTGTCTAAGTGCCTAGTATTGAAGTCGTTAAACCTTATAACCTGCCCTGATAGCATAGCTGCAGGCTGTGCTATGTGAATGGCAAAGCAGAGATCGTGGGAAGAGTCACAACACTGAAACTTGTTTCTACATGAGACTTGCTGATGTCGGTGATTGCCCCTAAGTATAGTGGACAGGGTATGATGAGCACGTTAAACAAGACTGTTGGCGAATGACAACATAATAAAAAGGCACTTTAGAGGAAAAGGGCAAATAGGTAGTAAAATGTTAGAAAAAGGGTTGTAGCCCTTTCACTGCCAGAACCAATTTTGCGTTTTGTGCACACATTTAAAAAAATGTTTTAGGCCTGAAGATTGAACCCCCAAAACATAATATATTTCTTTATCGTACATCACGGGACACAGAGCAGGCTATAATCATGACTACCTGGGTTATGCACCACCTATAGGTGAATGGACATTGGCCGACCAAACATTTCATCCATATATAATTCCTCCTACTTGGGAAGCTCCTCACTTTTTTTTACCAATGTCTTTAAGGTGATGGTCACTGAACTACATCTCTCTGTGTGCTATGGTCATATTCTCAAGTGATTCCAGGAGGGATCAGGAGTTGGTCGGCCGTATTAATTCCTATGGCTAATACGCTTAGATGAATGTAGTCAGATTTCGGCGGGGCTTTGACTGTAAGGCGACCTTTCAGTGTTGTACTTTGCATATTAGAGCTGCACGATTAATCGTTAAGAATCGTTATCGCAATTTTTTCCCCCTTGCGATCCTGTCAAAGTATTTTCTATGCTGACAATTCTCTGCTCTGCTGAAGCCACAGCTAAAAGAGGAAAAAAAAAAAAAAAAAAACGGGCAGTCTGCCAAGTATCATAACATTCTTCAACCACAGAACTAAATATAAACATTGTAACATTTGTCCTTTAGATCAAAGGAATACACTTTGGTGTGTAAATGAGGGAAGTTTAACCACTTAAACACTAAACCTTTTTCTTAATTGCTGGTTTCAAGTTAAAATCATTATTTTTTGCTAGAAAATTACTTAGAACCCCCAAACATTATATATTTTTTTTTTTTAGCAGAGACCCTAGAGAATAAAATGGTGGTTGTTGCAATATTTTATGTCACACTGTATTTGCACAGCAGTCTTTCAAATGCAATTTTTTTGGAAAAAATACACTTTAATAAATTAAAAAAAAAAAAAAAACGAAACAGTCAAGTTAACCCAATTGTTTTTGTATAATGTGAAAAATGTTACGCCGCGAGAATCGTGAGAGAATCGTGAACTTTATTCTAAGCAAAAAAATTGTGATTCTCATTTTGGCTAGAATCGTGCAGCTCTACTGCATATAGAGAACCCTGCACAGTTAGGTACTGACCAAGGTGTTCCAGTGGGGTGCTGTATAGGTCCAGGGCAGTATACCATGAGTTTAAGGGGGAATTGAATCCCTGAAGGTCTAGAGTGACAGTGCCAACTTTCATGGGTAAAGGTTGAATCCTTGTTTTACAGGATCCTGCAGTGAGAGAATGGTAAGTCTGGCCCTTTAAGGTATCTTTATTGCCTGCTGGATATTTCCTTAAAAACCACTAGGGGCAATGGGAGGCTCTGTGTCCCTGTGTTGTTATGCCATCATTTGCTCGTGTCATGTGTCCTGTTGGTTGACTATGGGGCTTTCTGTGAGTTCATGTTGTTATTCTTAGATGTTTGGCTTTTTCTTTGTTCTGGCGTGCACATGGTCAGGTGCAGTGCAGTCTGGCATCCTCAGGGCAGCATTGTGGCTGGGCTCTGTGAGGACACAGGTTACTAGTCAGGCAACAGGGGACACATTACAGGGGCTAATTTTTTGCCTGGGCACATGAGCACTGCCTCTGGGAGGGAAGGACACTGGCAGCTGAAGGGATTCTTTGGGCTTCTGTGTGTTGACTTACCCTTGCTGGCAGGGTTGCCAGTTAGGCACAACCTGTGCAGCATGCTTTGGAAAGGCTTCCAGAAAGTGAGGGGAGGGGGAGTGCAGCTGGGGGGGGGCACCAACGTCAGGTCTTGAGGACACTAGTCGTCCCGCTGTATTTGCATTTCCCAAGACCAGAGGTGACAGGGGCATCTGAGCCACTGTGTCTGTCACTAAAGATGATTTGGTGGCTGCTTTGGTGGGCCTGGAAGGTAAAATTGCAGGTATGATTGCCTCCATGCTACAGGGAGGTAAGCAACAGGGGAGAGGTCCCCCTTCACCAGAGCCTCCACAGGAGGTAGAAGAGGAATGGGCAGACATTGATGAGGAGGTGGTCGGGGTAGAGCTTGAAGAGGGTCAGATGGTGAATTCGACTGCGAAATCTGAGCCCTGAGGAAGCGCAGGGGTTCTCGTCTCACAGGAGAAGAAAATGTTAGTACAATCACTCTCTGAAATGGTTCAAGCTGGCTTCGGGTTTGGGACCCTGGGGCCCTGAGTCCTCATTGGTTAGGTATTCCTTTTTGGGGTCTCTGTGTCCACCTTAAAAGAGAAGTAAAGGGTTTTTTTTCCCTCCATCATGCTTATCTAGGTGGATGCAGCATGGGTCCAATGCTGCACCCGTCCCCCGTCGTCTCTGCACTGAAAACTGAGCGATCGATTGGTTTTCACAGCTCGGTGAGCAGAGAGCTATAGACTGTCAGCCACAACTCTCTGCTCTTCTCACTCCTCGCTCACAGGAGCGCTGAGCTGTGGAGGGGGTGAGGCGGCCATCTCAGGCACTCAGCGGCTCGCTGAGAGGCAGAGCCAGGTGTCAATCCAGGCCAGGGGCGGACTGACCATTCGGGCACTCGGGCACTGACCGAGGTCCCCATGCCACTAGGGGGCCCCATCAGGGTTGCCAGCCTCAGTAAAACCAGGGACAGATTGTAAAAATCTGTGTTTTTACATCTGTCCCTGAAATGTCTGACACCGACATCATTTTGAAGTAAAATTTCGGAGGCTATAGCTGCTCCGCCCCTCCACTACCTCCTCAGCCAATGGGAACACAGTGTACACTTCCCCTTCTCCGCGCGGCTTTTTTGACTGCAGAGCAGGAGACGCCGACATCTGAAGTAGAGGAGAGGGAGGCGGGACACAGCCTGCAGTGTGGGATGGGCTGCAGGCTGATGCAAGCTAAGCTGTCTAACTTGGCTGAGTTAAATGTGGCTTTATCAGTGCTTTCTCTGGTGAGCAGGAGGGGGGAGGTTGTGTTTCCTCTAGCAGAGCTCCTGTCTCTGAAGCTGTTAGATTGTTTTTCTGTGTGTGAGAAGTGCACTTCTCCTGGGGGAAGGATGTTCTGAACTTCTCCCCCAATCTCTGCTACATCTCCCTACTGATTACCTGTCCACCCATGCACAGACACATCATCCTCCTCTCCTGTATTACCACCGAATGTGTCTGAGCTGCTGGGGCACTACAAGTCCCAGCATGTCAGGAGATGGAGGCAGCAGCAGTGTGTTAGACTGAATTCTAGATGAAAAGTGCTGGTGTGTGTGTATGTATATGCTTAATGTGTTTGTGTGTGTGTGTATATATGTAGTCTGTGTGTATACTATCTGTGTGTATACTGTGTTTGTGTCTGTATACTGTGTGTGTGTCTGTGTGTATACTGTGTCTGTGTGTGTACTGTGTCTGTATACTCTGCGTGTGTCTGTGTGTATGCGCTTGTTGCCATTTGGAGCCATCCGATTGGTGAACTGCTGAGCTCGGCCTCGGATCCGGCAGCAGGTCTGGGTATACACCTGTGCAGTGACATCATGGCACACATCAAGCATGGCTTTTAGTCACATACCTCAATGCCCAATCTGTGGCCAACCACAGCAGTTCACTATTCAGCTGGCTCCACAACTCACTTGCGCAGTTCAGAGCCTGCAACAAGTGGATTTTTTTTTTAAAGCCTTTTCCCGCCAGCTGCCTACCACACCAAGCACTAAGGTGCAAAGGTGTATGTAAAGGGACACCAATAAAAGGTGATACTCTGGGGGCTCTGCCGTAAGGTACTACTCTGGGGGCTCTGCCATTAGGGGAGATTCTGATGTAAGGGGGGACTGACTCTGCGGACTGTGATGTATAGGGAGAATGTTGGGACTTTGGTGTAAGGGAGGACTTTAAGCGTGGCGCTCATCCTGACTGCTGTACTCCTATATTTTGTTTTGTTTGTTACTTACTCCTGACCCACTTACTCTGTACATTATGCTGTACATAGACCTGGCCAAGGTGTTGTCTCAACAGTTGCTGGTTTTAATTAAAGGGATTGTAAAGTCTTGTTTTTTTATTTATTTTTAAATAACAAGCATGTCATGCTTACCTCTTCTGTGCAGTTGGTTTTGCACAGAGCAGCCCAGATCCTCCTCTTCTCGGGTCCCTCTTCACTGCTCCTGGCCCCTCCCTCCTATGGAGTGCCCCCACAGCATGCAGCTTGCTGGGGGGCTCCAAAATCTCCTATTGCCCGGGGGCCCCATGAGTTGTCAGTCTGCCCCTGATCCTGGCACCTGGCGGATCCAGACTCCGTGGTCGGGATGGCGTGGTGCCTAGACTGACAGTGGTGATGTCAGCAGAGAGCAGACTTCAGTCCGCTCTCTGCTGAAACTGGGTCACAGGAGTGCTAAACGAATAGCTCTTCTGTGACCCATTGGAGAAGTACAGCCAAACGAGCTTTGGCTATACTCCTCCTTTAAAGTTCATAAGTTTTTCCCTTGCATCTTCTTCTGGAAAAATTGTTGTACGCTGAATAGAATCACCCAGATGGTGTGTTTGTGCCACCAAAGAGATTTTCTCTCCTTTATCATTATGGAGGATTTTTTTTTTGTTAGGTGGGAGTATGCCCGCTGTGGATGCAGTGGTATCTTACATCAATAACATTTTGACTTGCCCAGTAGACGATGTACAGATCTTTAAAGATCCAGCGAACAAGAAACTGGAGATGCTGTTGAAGACTTCCTTTGCCTTGGCAGATTCCGCTATGCAATCGGCAGTAGCAGCCCTTGGTGTTTGCAAAAGCCTTAAAGTGTTACGAAAACCAGGACCCTGCATTCACTATATCTGGTCTCCCACAGTACACAGAACATGGGCATGCAATAGTTTTAGTAAATATAAACTGCTAAATACCATTTTTCATTAGCAGATGATAGCAATCTTGTGACTTGTATCAGTGTCTGCTTAAAGTGGTTGTAAACCCCATTCATGAAATCTGACCTGGGCACATATATCTGTAGTGTTACTTATCTCTCTCCAGAGCTCTACGTCCCGTGTCTTTCTGCTGCTCTGTTCCTCTGTTATCAGCATGATAATTTCTGACAAGCTCTCCGACACAGGAGATAAAAGCAGCTGGAAATTTGTGTCAGGGAGGGAATTTAGAGATAGATAAGCAGAGAGCTGGTCTACTGAGCCCTCTTCTTTGAGTGCTCCCAGGCGACCGGGTCCAGGTGGAAAGTGCAGAATCAGGGACAGAGGTGGCCCTGGCCAGGTAAGGCAGCTAAACTAGAAATTCAAACTAAAACTCCGCGCTTAGGATAGGAATAAGGTATGCATCCTCCCCTAATAGACCCCATAGAGGGCTAATTTAGATAAATACAAAAGATGGGGTAAGTGGCGCTCCCTGATAAGGGGGTAATGTTAAGTTTAGGCAATCAAGAAATGGTGCTTGGGGATGGGCAAGAGAAAGGGGGAGATCCTGCAGCTATTCTCTCAGAAAAATAGCCCTGCATGTGTGAGACTTTTTCACTTTTTGAACTGATTATGTACCGGACATTGTATCCTGTGTATCACACAAATCAACCAATTGTATCAAAACCAATGTATTGTAATGGTCACCTCTATTATGAGTGGTCAGTAAATACAGCTTAGTGGAGCATCACCTATAGCAGTCCTAGTTCCTATAAGCCAAGCAATCCTAGCCTACTGGTATGTGGCTGCCCCCTGGAATACCATGTTCACTTGCCAGGAAGTATAGGAGGCTAAAGAAAGGAAAACAAAAGAGTTCCTGTGGTTCCAGGGGTGCAGTTGTCTGCAAGGGATAGCTGGGACTGGTATCTTGCAGAAATATAGTCAGTCAGATGTGCAGATGGGTCAGTTCAGGCACAGGCAGAGACATGGTCAGCAAATAGGCAAAGGACAAGTCCAGGTAATAGGCAGAAACGGGGTCAATAGACACTCCAGCAAACCCCAGCACCCCTTGCCATTACATACAGTACATTCAGTACTGGAGGTGCTGGAAATGCGTTCCCGCTGAAAAAAGCCCTGCATACTTGTAAGTTTTGCCAAACTCAGGAGGAGTAGCAGAATGTGTTTTTGGTTGTAATTCTAAGTATGCCTATTCCATGTGTCAGAAATATCATAATAAATTAACAACATTTTCTAAAAAATTGTGGTAAAAAATGAAGTCTTTAAAAGACTCATCATGCTGCTTAGAATATACCTTGGGGTGTTTACTTTCCAAAATGTGGTCATGTTGTGCATGTTTCCACTGTCCTGGTGCTCCAGGGCCTCCAACAATTGTCATAGGTAGTCAGGAAATTAAATACATAATTTATGCTTCCTTATACACCGTATTTGCCGGTGTATAAGGCTACCGGGCGTATAAGACGACCCCCTAATTTTACAGGTTTTTAAGATTTTTTGCCTGTACTCACAATATAAGATGACCCCCCTTCCGAGACTTCCGATGCTTCATATCCTTTTTCTTCATTCTTGCTGGAGCCATATCCTTCTTCCTTCTTGTTGGAGCTGGAGCCAATCACGGCGAGCAATGTATTCTATTAATGATTACAAAGCCTGCTTGGATTGGCAGAGGCTGTAACATCATCAGCCCTCACCTTTTTGACTCGCAAAGCCAATCCGAGCAGGCTACTGTATGTAGCCTGCTCGGATTGGCAGAGGTTGTTGCTCCAATTCAATCAGGCTCTGTATTCATTTGAATACATCGCTCACCGGGATTGGCTCAGCGGTATATACTGTATGTAGCCGAAGCTACATACAGTATTACCACACATCTAGCAGGCATCCAAGCAGCTGACCTGGCGTATAAGACGACCCCTGCTTTTTGGCCAGTTTTTTCAAGTGTAAAAGGCCGTCTTATACGCCGGAAAATACGATATGTGGAAAAAAAACAAATGTATTATTTTTATTTTAAAAAAACTGTGACAAAAAAATTACAACTTCAAAAACGTACCATGCCTCTTGCTATATACCTTGAAATGTCCCCAAAGGGGTCATGTGGGGGGTATTTGTGCTCAGGGCTTGACATTTTCTTTGAATCTAGGAGCCAGCCAAAAAAGTTAGGAGCCAGTTTTTTTGCAACTAACAAAGCTTTATTTTCAACGATAAAACCCCTTCTCTTATGTAGCCCTGATGTGTATTTTTCAGGGTGGATTTGATTTAAATCAAGTCGATTTTAATCAAGTCAATTTAAATCACGATTTAAATCACTAGTAAAAAGGCTTGATTTAAATCAACGCGATTTAAATCAGGGATCTTTAAACTACGGCCCTCCAGCTGTTATGGAACTACACATCCCATGATGCATTGTAAAACTCTGACATTCACAGACATAACAAGGCATGATGGGAATTGTAGTTCCTGAACAACTGGAGGGCCATGGTTTGAAGACCCCTGATCATAATATTTAAAGAGCAACTGTCATTTCTGTCCTGCATCGGCTCCTCCTCTGACCCACTGTTGACTCACTGCTAGTCCCATTCACTTTAATGGGGTGGCTGGTGATGCGGCAGTGACACAACAAGGTGAGGGACGTGGCGCCAGCAGGTGGATGCTCTCTAACAGGTGCTGCCATGATGGATCTGAATGACAGGCGCTCTTTAAATGTAAGGACTCATACTTGCTGATGTTAGAATCTTTAATATTTGCAAACAAAATGGTTTCCTGTTCAGAATAATAAGCTGTCGGGTTAGTAAAACAGCGATATCAGAACCGATTCAATCATACAGTTTGTAGTGTACATAGATTTGCAAAACAATGGGATAAAGGAATATTCCTGAACTTTGGTTTATCTCATGGTTACTGTGAAATTGTGTGAATGCATCAATGCAGTGCATGTTATCTCAGCTTGCAGAGCTTGGATTAATTGAATGAGTTTACCAAATATTTAAATATTGCAGAATATACAGCCTCATGCTACCTAACTAAGCAACATTTCACGCTGAATAAACAAAATTATTAATGTATCTTAAATAGAAAACTATAGATTTTTACTCCAAAAGCAATTTATTAAAATAATATTGATAAAAATCTGATTTAAATAAAAAAAATCAGATTTAAATAAAAAAAAAATCTGATTTTTTAAAAAAAAATCATTGATTTTTATCCACCCTGGTATCTTTACAGATGCACCACATAGGTTTACACACGGAGGAGCGGTATGTGAAGAAGAAGAAAAAAACTTTAGCTCTGCTTATATTTAAATGTAAACCACTTGCCTACTGGGCACTTTCATCCACTTTCTGCCCAGGTCAATTTTCAGCTTTCAGAGCTGTCGCATTTTGAATGACAATTGTGCAGTCATGCAACACTGTACTCATATGAAACTTTTGCCATATTTTTGAGACAGATAAAGCTTTCTTTTGGTGGTAATTAATCACTACTGGGTTTTTTATTTTTTGCTAAACAAATGAAAAAAGAACAAAAATTTTGAAAAAAAAAACATTTTTCTTATTTTCCTTTAGAAATTTTTGCAAATAAATAATTTTTTCTTCACTGATGTGCGCGGATGAGGCTGCATTATGAGGCGGCACTGATTGGTGGCACTGATAAAGATTATTTAAGAGCATCAAAGGACTAAAAAGATGGGACTTTTAAGGCACAATTGTAATAGACTACAAAAGGTATATAAAAAGGTTGAATTTTATTCATAACATACAAAAAACATGGGGAGTAGACATGGACATTTAAAAACACATCAGATAAAGAGGCACCTATAGGTACTGATAGGCTCCACTGATAAGGAGGCAGAGATGGGCACTGATAGGCGGCACTGATAGGCTGCACTGATGGGAGCTGATAGGCTGCACTTATTATCAGTGTAAATGTGCCTGTCAGAATTGCCGGGTAACGGCTCTCCTTTCCTCACACTGTGACAGCACGTGAGGAAAGTACTGCCAATAACCAGCAAGTCTGTTTACGATGTGATCAGCTATGATTGGCCACAGCTGATCACATGATAAAGGGCCGCAGTGATTGGCCCTTTACCTCAATCTGATCAGCTGTGTCCACAAAACACAGTGATCACAAAGCGCGCAGGGGGGGCGGGGCTCTGAGAGGTCAATAGACTCCCTCCGAGAAGAAGCTGACCGCGTGGTTGGCAACCAGCTACTCTGTACCCAGAACTGCATGTCCAGAGCCTGGGAATGGGCTGACAAAAGCTCAGGCAACAGGGCGCAATTTCTAGTCACCATGGCGACCTGACGCCTGGGATTTGTCAAGCCCGGCTTGTGCTGTCCTGGCATTTTTAGGGCCTCGAGAAATGAGATGGGCAGTCAGTACATCAGGACTGATCTATTTTTAAATACCGGTATATACTGAATACCATCATAAAACGTTCCCATAGACTAAATAATATACACTGATTTGGATTATTTTTCCAAAGAAATGTAGCATAATACGTTTTGGCCTAAATTTTCTAATTTGTGGCATTTTTTGTTTATATAGCAAAAAAAAACCCAGCATAGTGGAGGAGACTTTTCAAAGTCATCACGCCTTTAAATCGCACAGATTGGAACAGGTGCCATTGAAATCAATAGGCTGCGACTTGTCATACGACTTTAGGTGTCCAGAGTCGCATGACAAGTTGCACTAGTGTGAAGGGAGGCTTAAAGAAAGCTCTGTCTGCTCTGGCTCTGAATAAAAAATTCATTTGGGTACAGTGTTGCATTACTAATTGTCATTCAAAGTATGACAGTGAAAAAATGGCCTGGGCAGGAAGAGGGTGAAAGTGTCCGGTATTGAGATGGTTAACTGACCCATGTTAGGTCTATGGACAAGTGGATGTAAATGGACGTCCGTACTTTCCACCTATTCACTGTACATCCACCTGCCCGTAGACTAACATTGAGCTTCTGTTCAGATCAGGGACGTGTGGTGAGGCACTGGCTAGTATCAGAGCCAGATACACACAGGTTACATATACCGTGATCGTTAGAGCGAGAACAATAATGCTAGCACTAGACCTCCTCTGTAACTCTAAACATGTAACCTGTAAAAAAAATGTAAAGCATCACCTATGGAGATTTATAAGTACTCAAGTTTGGCGCCATTCTACAAGTGTGCGCAATTTTAAAGTGTGACATGTTAGGTATCTATTTACTGGGCGTAACATCATCTTTCACATTATACAAAAAAATCGGGCTAAGGTTAATGTTTTTCTTTTTTATTCAAAAATTGTTTTTTTTCCCCAAAAAAACACGTTTAAAAAAAATTGCTGCACAAATACCGTGTGACACAAAAAGTTGCAACGACCACCATTTTATTCCCTAGGGTGTCTGCTAAAACAATATATATAATGTTTGGGGGTTCTGAGCAATTTTCTAGCAAAAAAATTATGATTTTTACATGTAGGAGAGAAGTGTCAGAATTGGACTGGGTGGAAAGGGGTTAATAATATCAAATAATTATTATATATTGTTTTTAAGGTAATTTACTATGTTTTTCAAAATCTGTACTCAAGCAGGTGGCTAATGGACAAATTACTGAAGTTTGGATTTTTAACTTCCAACTAGTAATTTCACAGTAAATAGATAAATAATAATTCCTATGTTATAACATATAGTATATAAATATATGATTTAGCTTGAATATAACAGTACCTTTTCAACAGAATCAGTTTCTCTTTCTTAAAGTGACACTAAACCTTTGTTTTGTTTTGGGTTTATTTTTCCTCCACTGTGCAGTTCATTTTGCACAGTGTGGCCCCAAAACTCGTCTTCTGGGGTCCCCCGGTGGCGCTTGTGGCTCCTCCTCGCATCGGTAAAACCCCTGGGAGAAGCGCTCTCCCGGGGGGGTTAACTTGCGGGCACGCTCCCAAGTCCAGCATTTTGCGTCTATAGACACAGAAAGCCGGACTCGGCCCCGCGCCCGCGTGGCCCTGGCACCCGGGAGCCAATGGCTGCGCTGCTATCAATCTATCCAGTCAAGAGCGGAGAACCCCGGGCAGAGAGGAAGAGCTGTCGAGGGATCGAAGGGCTCAGGTGAATAAAACGGGGGGTCTGGGGGGCCGGTCAGTGTCAGAAGTTTTTTCACCTTAATGCATAGGACGCATTAAGGTGAAAAAACACAAGGGTTTACAACCCCTTTAACTGTGTGAGAAAAACATGGGATTGTGGGTAAATCTTATACACATAAACACATTTTCCTTGTAGTTAAGAGGACTGGGCTGGAAGGGAGCATGTGTCTTTTAGACACATGCCCCTTCTATCTCACTGCAGTGAGAGGCGTGCCTCCACTGCAGCATTTTTATTGGACAGCTGGAGCTAATGGTACTTTACCATTGGTCCAAGACTCCAAGCTGTTCATTGAGCTCAGTGCCTCTAACAAGAAGTGAGGAGAAGCACTGTGAGCTCTTCCTCTCAGTCTGCTGCAAACAGAGTGTATCAGCTTGTATTTAAAGTGACCACTCTGTATTTAGCTTCTGACAGGCTGCGCAAGGAGCCCCGTATCTCCGGAACCATAGGTCGTAGGAGCCCCAAATTTTTACCAGTGGTGACCCCAGGTCGCAGAGCTACGACCCTTGAAGCACGATTTAAAAAAAAAAAAATTTTTAATGTTCATGGCAGGTGTTCATGACAGAAAAACTGACAGATTAAGGCTGGGTTCACACCTATGCAAATTGGATGCAGCTTACACCGCATCCAATTCGCAGAACATTTTAAAGTCTATTACTTTCAATCAGTCTGGTTAACATATGTGTGTTGCATTCGCACTCCGCATTGCCCAAAAAACTTGTGCATTTTCTAGGCAGTGCGATGCAAATTGCAGGCACATATTCTTCTATGGGAACGCATCTTATTCGCAGATGCTTTCCGTTGTGAACAGGCATTCTCTCCCCTTCCTCGCTACACTTCCCCCTCTCCCTGCTCAGCTGTTCCGCAGCTACAATGGAGAGGAAGCACCTGCTGTGTTTTTACATTAGAGCCTGCCAAGATCCTGGTGCAATGAAATTAATGTGATTTCAGTGCCTCTTTTGTGGATTTTTTTTTTTTAAGTTTTACCGCTTGTTTAGAATGTATAAATACTTTGGTGTGCATAGTTTGGGCACAGATTCGCTCTAATGTTATGAAAATATGTTTCAATTTTAGCATTCAATCATACATAAAATGTTTTATTTCTTTTCTTTGCAAAAATGTTCTGTGTACTAGACTTTCCAGATATCCCACACCATGCTCCACTGACTTGCTTTCTTCTTTGTAGAATCCTGCATTGAGGTTTACGCTAGCCATAGACCAGTCAAAACATTGTTGAAAAAACGCATTTTCCGAAAATGAACACAGGGTCATGAGAGCAAATGATATGAAATGACCGATTTTCGAACAATAAATAGTTTTTATTATTGCATTATTTTGGTCTCTATATTACTTAATTTAATTTTTTCAAGGAACATTCACAGAAAAAAATGGGTATATAAAAATTGCCTATCTCGCTGGTTGTACGTTTCTTGTAACGGGTGAGAAACACAATAACCTTTTAATTTATCATCTGTTCCGCAGAAGTTTTCCAAACTTTTTCATCGATTTTGTTTTTTTATTTTTTGGCTCAAAAATGTCACAACTGATTATCGATTTATGCCCGGTAACTGGCCGAAAAACAAACAAACTGTCCAAATTACAGATTTTTAAACGCTTTTTCATCTAGTGTATGGGCACCATAGGTTAAATAAAAAAAAAAAAAGCATCTCATGCAATAAGCTTTTCATCCCTAACGAGCGGCCGGTCCCTGATGACAGACAGGTTGGGATGCTTTATAGCTTGTCTTTTCGGTAAATAACGGAGTCTGTTTGAAGTTGTAAAAATGCTAAATATATTTCCTATATTTAGGTCATATCTCTGAAATTCCAGAAGGAAACACCATGGATCATAATACTCCCAACATAAAGCAGGAGCTTAATTCCATTGGTAAGATGTTACATTTGTTGTCCATGCCTGAAATTATGAGATTTTAAAACTAATATTCAGTTTTTTGTTAAGTGGCCTACATAAGCCCTTCTCATATTTCCTGCAAGCACTTCTATCCGTATTATGTATTGTACTGACGTTTACTTTAGAAACAGTTATTAGAATTGATAAGGATATCTTTCACTGTTACATAAGGGAGCATCAAAGGAAAACTATTAAGTGTATTTTCAGTAAGTAGACAGAGATTTTAATGTAATATTTAGCTGTGACTTCCATATTTCCCTTGCTTGTACTTGCATTTGATTGCTGTATTTCTATAGACTTTGCTTTACTAGCCTATACCATCCTAGTACGGAGACTTTAAAGCGTATCTAAACCTAAAAAAACAAAATGTAATATATTGCAGCTTATCAGTCCCTATAGGCGGTGACTGCATTAGTTTATATTCCAGTTTTTTTTCCTTTTTTATTTTCAGCTGGTAATCCTGCAAATAACTCTTCCTGTCTCTTTGTAACAACTCTCATTCTACCACTGTATCTATGTAGGTAGGCAAAGGCTGGACTTCAATCATGTCTGCATTTATTCATCTTCATTACATGGCAGTTCATGAGATTAGTAGAGAGAATAAAAGAAAGGACATGCTGACAACATCACTGTAGGGCTTTCACACTGGAGCGGTGCGCTGGCAGGACGTCAAAAAAAGTCCTGCTAGCAGCTTCTTTGAGGTGCTTTAGGAGCGGTGTATACACCGCTCCTAAAGTGCCCCTGGCCATTGAAATCAAAGCAGCGCTTTGCCGGTGCTTTTAACCCTTTTTCGGCTGCTAGCGGGGGTTAAAAGCGTTCCACTATCGGCCAAAAATCGCTGCTAAAACAACGCCCGGGCGCTGTGAGTGTGAAAGTGCCCTTAGTACAGTTGCTCCTTTTGAGCTGTCTTTTTTTTTTTTAAACTACCAGTGTGTACTAGGCTTTAGTCCAGTGATGGCGAACCTTGGCACCCCAGATGTTTTGGAACTACATTTGCCATGATCAGGGCCAGATTAAAGCGGGGGTCCACCTATCTATCGTTTTTTTTTTTTTTTTAGTTCATTCACAAACTTTTCTTCTCAGCATTACATACTCACATATTGTGTGTAATATGTCCGCCTGTGTCAGATTTCGTCGGAAAGAATAACTTATATTATTCACTGCAGGCGGTTTCCATCTTCATTGTGGGCATTTGAAGCCCACAAGCATTTATTTCCTGGATGTGGTGAATGCTGTGCTCCCAGCATTCACCGCTCGTTCCCGCACATGCTCAGTGGCATCCTGGGAAGCCTGAGACTAGCGCCCAGAAGTCTGGGAGAGGCTAGAAACACGCCTACTCCCACGGGAGGAGAACCAGGAAGTGCAAAGAAGAATAGAAAAATAAAAGGTAATTACGGCGATTTAAATTTTTTTAAACGGCAGGCAAGGAAGAGAATACATACAGATATTGTTCAAAATTTGGGTGGAACCCCGCTTTAAGAGCATCATGGGCCTGGTGTTGAGGATTTCTGTGGGTCTTTTTATGGAAATAAA
This sequence comes from Lithobates septentrionalis, assembly GCA_037952835.1. NCBI lineage: Eukaryota > Metazoa > Chordata > Amphibia > Anura > Ranidae > Lithobates > Lithobates septentrionalis. The sequence goes on from JBBDGP010002538.1 coordinate 967,837, forward strand.
GTGGTTAACTCTTTGGCGAGGGGGGGAAGTTAAAGGATAAGTTCAAGTTTAAGTTTTTTTATAAGAATTAACATGAGTGCACATCTTTTTGCAGGTAAAAAAATCTGCATTTTTAAAAAAAAAATTTTACTAGTAGCCTGGAAAGCATGGCACCCGTGATCAGCAGATTGTGGGTGCCATGCTGGACTCCTGTAGACTTGTCAGTGCATCTGTCTGCTCCTACCTTGTATAGTCAGGCAGTTACACTCTGACAGAAAATGACAATGAACTATCTAAAGTGCTCAACAGCATCCTGTTAGTTAGTTAGTTAGTTGAGAACTACAAGCTGATAGCCACAAAGACTTTTGGTACTTGTAGTTTCTCATTCATAGAACCCTGTGAATGAATGACGTGGCCAGGCAGGCGGGCCCCACAAGACTGTGTTTTTTTTTAATAGTTTGCTGTGTCATCCTACTGCTGATAACTAATTAATTGACATACTGATTAAGAGCAACAAAAAACAAACTAATAATAAAATATTTTACCCCTACTGGGTATTGTGCCCAACAATGCACAATACCCAGTAGGGGGAAAATATTTTTTTGCACTTAATCAGTATGTCAATTAACAGCAGTAGGATGACACAGTGGGGTAATTTACTGTAGGAGTGAGTGTTGCATTCACCCATTGATAAGATATAATTTCCATGTGGGGGAAACATATTTGATGTTAACAGCTACCCCCATAGATTAACATTCTCTCATATCCAATTATTTGGTGGTGCACAGGAACTACATATTTTTTTAAATCGTGACAGTGAGTTCAGAGAGAAGATCCTCCGCTTGCTGGCACTAGATCCAGTGGATTGGGGTGAGTTTGCTGCAGGAGTGGGAGCATGTTACATGTTCCCAAATGTGAACTCCTTTAACCACTTGCCTACCGGGCACTTTCACCCCCTTCTTGCTCAGGCCAATTTTGAGCGCTGTCACACTTTGAATGACAATTGCACAGTTTTGTAATGCTGTGCCCATATGAGATGTTTAGAATTTTTTTTCACACAAATACAACTTTCTTTTGTTGGTATTTAATCACCACTGGGTTTTCAATTTTTTGCTAAACTTCGAAAAAAGGCAGACATTTTTGAAAAAAAAATTCTTAGCACATAAGTAATTTTTCTTCTTCACTGATGTGCACTGATGTGCTGCACTAATGAGGCTGCACTGATGGGCTGCATTGATGGGCGCTGATATGTGGCACCGATGAGCTGCACTGATGGGCAGCACTGATAGGTGGCACTGATGAGCTGCACTGATAAGGTGGCACTGATGAGGCAGCACTAATAGGTGGCACTGATATACAGTACTGATGAGCTGCACTGATATGCGGCACTGATGAGCTGCACTGATGGGCAATGATAGGTGGCACTGATAAGGCAGCACTGATGAGACAGCACTGATATGTGGCACTGATGAGCTGCACCGATGGGCACTGATAGGTGGCACTGATGAGGCAACACTGATAGGTGGTGCTGATAGTCTGCACTGATAGTCTGCACTGATGGGCATTGCACTGATCCGTGCTGCATATTACAAATAATATTGTCAATTAACCCCCCCCCCTAAGAATCAACCCACTTCAGTCAGTTCCTGCTGAGCTGACGCAACATAGGATAGGATAGCAAAGAACCATCTGCCCGACTTCCCCAGCCCCTTAGTTATTGCAGAACTTACTTAAAGCTGTGTAGTGCTTCCTCCATGCTCGCAGCGCCGTCCGCACTCTCCTCCCATCGAGCCTCGAGTCCCGGGCCAGCCTCTGGCTGACGTCACGCCGGCTGGGACAGCAAGCTCCACCTGGCAGGGAAGTGTGTTGGGGAGGAGCACGCTCAGCCTTGGCGCACTGGTACCGCGCCGCAGAAGCCATGCGACTGACTGCAAGGCAATGTAGATACCCGCCGGCGGTGGGCGACCAGCGATTGTGTGTAGACTCACTGTACTGGGCCTATAATGCAGCTGTCTACAAGGCAATGTAGCCGGCTGGAGGCCGGTGATTGTGTTTAGACTCAGTGTCTTGGGCTATATTATGGTAGGGGCCTGGAGCTGCAGCTCCTATAGCCCCTACGTTAATCCGGCCCTGCCCATGATGCTCAACTATACTGCAGAGTGCAAGAGCATTATGGGTAGTTCCAAAACATCTGGAGTGCCAAGGTTCGCCATCCCTGCTTTAGTCTGTGACTGTCATGTTGGTTGTTCACTGGAATAAAAATTGCGCATACAGGGACATTATCGGTGTGCAGCGGTCTTTTATTCAGTTATTCTCTCTGTGTGTCTGGAGCAATGACAGCTCTGTTCTATGCCTGGCACCTGGCGGTCAGGTGACCGCAAGAGATCTAGGAGATCGAGCTTGGAGGAGGAAGCTCTTATTTTGTTCAAACGTGATTGGATTAGTAGGTTACAATAGAAAAATAAGCTGGTTTTTGCCGTCAGTTCAGCTCACAGAAAGTGACAAGGACATTTCTGGCAAGATCAACTGGTATTTTACTGGTATGTACTTGCTATAAATGTTTTTGGTCTGAAAAACAAACAAACAAATGCAGCCACCACATCTTAGGACTGGTATTCTGCAGTATATTAAATATTTTGTTTTTTCTGGATTTAGATATGCTTTTAAGGCAACAGATATGAAAGTAACCCCCTCCAGAAGGATTATGGATTTCTGAGTAAGGGTAAATTTTTCATTACAGACCGGTAAGTAAATGCCCTATCAACCAGATGTTTAAGGCAAACACGATCAGAACATTGACCTGTGGATAGTACCATTTTGGCCAATTTCACATTTGTGCAACTTTTCCTGCGACTTTGGACATCAGAGTCGCATGACAAGTCGTACCCCAGGTTTCCCAATGATAACCATTCATATCTGTGCGACTTCAAAGTAGTCCCTGTACTACTTTGGTCCAACTTTTATGCGAGTTGAGGTCCAAAAAACCTCAAGTTTACACTGGCATTCCCTAAAATCGTGGCAAAATCATTGCGCGACTTTCAAGTCGCAGCAGTGTGAAAGGGGCCTTAACCAGTCCTTTGGATATATATGCAGATTAATCAGGCAGCTAGAATTTTCTAAAGCAATAAAAAGGATTAATATGGTGCAAGGAATAGGTATAATGCACGCGAGACGCCCCTTATAGTGCAAAGCGGACTGTTCATGGAAAATGGCGCTCTTACAAAAAACAAAAAAGTCTCGGAATGAGAATAAGTCCACGCATGCAACATATACCGTTATGGAAGTCACGCAGGTTGGATGAGTAAAACACTCCAGTAGCAGCACCTTCTGACACGGGAACAATCTTTGAGAACACAAGAAGGAACACAAGGGGGCGCCAACTCAGTGCAGTGTCTTTAGATGTTTAATAATAATAATAAATAAATTGGTTTGTAGAAACCCCCCCTGCCCACAGTGTGACGTCACATCTCCTTCTGCGCTCCGGGGTGGTTCTTCTGATTTCCGCGATTGGTGGATTTGGCTTCCCAACTAGTGACAGTGCTGCTGGCGGCCTCTCATGGCTCCTCAGGGTGGATTGTCTCCCTGCACTTGGCTATATACATGCGGTTTTTACCTTGTTTCCTGTAAGTGTTTATTTAGCTTTTTATTATTATAAAACATCTAATGATACTGCACTGAGTTGCCATCCCCTTGTGTTCCTTTCTGAAGCTGTCAGTAAAGAACCCCTCCATGTATTTTTAATGTCAGCTACATATCACTAGAGGGAGCATTTCTAAATCGGTATATGCAAATAACCACATCTAAAGAGTCTCTTTGCAGCCAAAATCAGTGTTTTCTCTAATGTACTCAACATGGATTGGGGGTTAAGGAGGTGTGTAAACAGTTCAGTTAAGAAACCGGTCTGCCTGCTTCTGGATTTAAAAAATTTACTACTGAGATTCAGGACAGTGACCTTTTATAATGTAGATAAAGAATACATTTCCCTACACATGTAACATGCAACATTATACAAGGATCAGCACTTTCCTTACGTAACATCTCTCCTTCCAGAACAAAGTAGATCTTTTAGTAACAGGCAAAGTTTTTTTTTTTTTAGTTTTTGATAGTGGTGATGGATTAGAACACCTGTCAGTTTTTATTGCTGTCTATGTCCCAGTTAGGGAGATTTGCGCCCTCTCTATTTGTCTTGTTTAGTATTATCAATAGAAGTGAAATTAAAAAGGAACTGCAGTCTGCTCACATAATTTGTAATAAAAACATCTTTGCCATTCTGAAGTTTCCCTCCATCCACTTTGCATATTATTTTATATATACTGTGATTCTGTACTTACCAAAAATACTGCAGAAATCTCCCTCCACTGAGTCTGGCTGCAATCATTTTAACTGTGGGCAGCTGAAGCTGCTGCCTATTCACTTCCTGGATTTACACAGACACACACCTCCAGCTTTGCAGCTCTCATTGGCCCTCTTATGACTCATCCCCCTCACTTCCTGGCAAACACTCACAGGAGAGAGAGCTGTGCATGATGTCATAAGCCTAGACTTTTTACCAGACAAGAAACAGGAAGTGGGCTGTATAAGGTATTTACTGGCAGAAAAAAAAATGTTTTACTATCCAAAGTTAAATCAACAAGGGCAGAAGATTTAATAGATGGAAAGATGAAAAAATGACTGAAGTTCTGCTTTAAAAAACAATCCCAAATTTTGGGTTGTCCCCAGAAATGTAATAGAGGGGAAATCTTCCAATGACGACACTAGTTCTGGTGACTTGGGGGTCCCCAAGAAATTCCCTATATTTGCAGGGATTTCTTCTTACTTCCTGTTTGGCTATGGGACAGGAAGTGAAAGGGAAATCTGCGCAATGGGACAAATATGGCAAAACCTTACAGGGTATATAACCCTCCATTACTCTATCCAAAATGATAAAAAAATGTTTTGCCTATAGTTCTACTTTAAGGTAAACACCTTTTGGAACCACTTTAAATGTAAAGCTAAAATCTTGAGCACTCTGTGTTTGACAATCACTGTAATTTCTGACTTTATACCGGTATTACCAAGCATGAATATAATGTTATTAATACAACACCTGTTTATCTTTAGGCCAAAGTCATGAAAGAGAGGAGCATGCTTTGCCTACTAGAGGAAATGCTGTAGAGATCCACATTAAAGAAGAATCTGCATCTGTAGGTGAGAACTTGCCATATCCTTGTATAAGGGTCATTGATCAGTTATGTGGGTTTTTTTTTTTATAACCACGGCCTAATTATGCATTTACACTCAAAACTTCTCAAAGGGAGAGCCTAACCATAACACATGCGGACTGTTCTATAATTGGAGCACTGGAATTTGAGAATACAAACCCTGCAGCTTTTCTTATGCTTTCTCTCTGTCAGCCTTGGTTTTCTGTTAGTTCTTTAGAGCTGATCTTACAAGCTAAAACAGTCATAATACTTGTACTAGAGCTGTTGCCAAATGACAATGCCAAAGGCCAAAGGATTTGTAATTCTGCTCAGCCAGTTCTGAGATTTACACAGCCATGCAAAAAACCACTAGGGGGAATTGATGAGATCGCTTTGAGGAAATTACATTTTGAGTACTTCCCCCAGCCTGTGATTGGTCGATGAAGAGACAGCAGAGACTCAGCTTTTTCCTTGTCAGCACAGATGTCCTGCTGTTCAATGAATTACAGGAGGCTGATATCACGGTTGATTCAGATACTTTTTCAGGTACTTACATCAGGTGTGTTTTAAAAAGACAATTATTTTTTCAAATACATACCTAACTTCATTATCTTTCTGGACTTCAGCTTTCCCATTTTGTATCACTTTGTTTCTAAGATATTTTCCTGTCATTTTGCCATGAACCATATTGTCAAAAAAGTGTCTCTTGATGTTTGTATGTAAAAGGTTGCACTGCACAAATAGATTCTGACTGTACAATTCTACAAACTTTCATAGATAATGTAGAGGTGCGCGATCACACCATGCATATTACACTGGACTTAGATCATATACCAGGCATCTTTAAATCGCGATATGCAAGTGAAGGCGCAAAAAACTGGTGATAACAACAATAACAACAATAGTAAGAACAGAGGGATAGGGAACAAACTGAAATATTTCCAGTCTCACATTACATTAAATGGATAAATAATGTCCACATGTATATGTCCAAATCTCCTCACACACAGGCAGAGCCCCCTGCTAGGAGTTGTCTTTGACTGTCTTGTACCTTTGATGGATGATGTCCTCCTCAGTATTGATCACTACTTTATGCCTACTGACGACCTTCTAAATGTGAGTTTGATGATCATTACTTTTTTATGAAATAAACCTTGTTTTTAGTCTGCACCCAGAGGCGCCTCTCTTTTTTGCTCTTCCTTAGGACTGGAATGTGGTTTCACTTCTTGATGAAGGCAGCCCTGCTCGTGGACCTATCATGATTAACTGGACCCTTGAAATCCTTATGTTCACATGACAGTGAGACCTTACCCTATATATGTTAATGAGATATTCAATTTCTCCACTTTGGACATATACATGTGGACATTATTTATCCATTTAATGTAATGTGAGACTGGAAATATTTCAGTTTGTTCCCTATCCCTCTGTTCTTACTATTGTTGTTATTGTTGTTATCACCAGTTTTTTGCGCCTTCACTTGCATATTGTAACTTTCTGAAACCTCCTGTGCTGCATACTGGTTATCACATAATTACTAACAAGTTCCATATTGCTTCCCCTCCAGTTGTTCTCTTCCCTTTTCTTCCTTCCCCCCCCCCTCCCTCCCCCTTCCACCCCCCCCCTCCACTTCTTCCCCTCCGCCACCCCCCCCCTCTTCTCCCCCCCCCCCCTTTTTTTTCATCTTCATTACACTACATATTTTTTCCTTTTTTCCTTTTTCTTTTTGATTTATTTTTATGGTGTCTGACCATATATCATCATGGATATTGTTTCTGCTATTACCAGCAATAGGTATGTGACCCTTGAACAAATGTACATCTTACTTTCCCCTATTACCTTTTCAGATACTATAAAACTTTCAGGCAAAACACGCCACAGTTTGTGTGGCAAATTTAAACAACTAGAAAGAGTAATCCACACCACCAATTTCCAGTGGTGGGATAAATTCTTTTTACAGCAATATATTGATGTAAAAATCTCACCGAGGGGATTACGAGTAACAAAAGACTGCCCCAATGGTTTTAGCACAGATCAGACGAAAGAATGGGCCAATATTGCAGAATTCTGCACTACTAAATGCATGGGAATATTGATCTCCCATAGAGCCCACAAGCTCAACACCCTCACTGAGCAAGTTCAAGCTATCATCAAAGATATTGCCAGTTTCCAAGTCCATATTCCACTATCATGGCTTGAGATACTGAAGGAAAAAACCAAAAAAGATGAGGATGCTTTCATTGATGTCAAGATGGGGAAATTTAAACGTGATTTGGAGGATTACAACTCCAACAAAGTTTTTTCATGGAATAAAAAGCAGAAACCTATACCCAATATGACTACCTCACACTCACCTGAACAGAATGGGTGCGATCAGGCACCTTCCAATCCCCCCATCCCTTCCCTGTTGGATATCAAACCATATGATGCTGTCATTCCTATGAGACAGCCTGAGAATCCCTTGATTCATTCCTTTTCTCGCACTTCACGCGCCTTCACACAGTCTAACATTTCCAAACATCCGTCCAAAACATCACATAAACAGGTTTTCCATAAACACAGGAATAAGAATTTGTGATTCATCAATGCTCTCAATCAATTCTACAATAGACCCAGCACTCCCTGTAGTGCCCCTAAAGATGGTCCTCCCATCCGCACTAATGTTGCTGAAATTCCTACCACCGTCTCCACCAGTCCGAAATTAAGTAATTATCCAGCCACTCCCAACCTCAGGCCTACAGAACCTATAGTGCCCCTGAGAGAAAACCGATCTTTGAACACCCCGTCATTGAACACTTCTAACGTTCCTACAGCGAACAGTTCCACCTCCCCTTTTTTAGTGTTCGGTCCTCCTCCAGCCTCCATATCAAGAAAAAGAAAACTTACAGAAGAGGCTGTAGAGGAGGACGAACTAGAAAAACAGGCCAACACACTGAAACACCCAAAACGGTAAAGATTTTCAACTTATCCTCCCACACCTTGTCCCCTGCTGACACTTCCCTTTTAAATCGCGGACTCAATTTTGCCCCGGTAAACAAACCTAATCCTTTTGTCCTCTTCAAGGACCTAAACAGCTACATACGCAAATTAACCTTGACAAGACATTTCCAAATAAAATCACTCAAAGATCAGAATACAGATGGCGTATCTAATACTCAGACCCCCACCATATCCCCCACTGTTTCATTTGATCTCAGTGTAGAGGTACCTGACCACAATATTGAGGATTTGGGTAGCTTTGACTGTGATGAATTCACATCACTGATGCTTACCCAACATCTAGCCACATCTCCGCCGATCATACGGTCCACACTAAAACCCAAGTCCATCTTTTTTCCCACTCAATCGAAAGGCCCATACATTGAGAGCTTTTATAGAGTGGTCTATGCTGATCTAATAAAAATGTGCAATTATACATCCAAAACTCATAACCTCTCACCTTCTGAAATCACAGCGCTGAACCACCTTACCCTTGCCGGGGACTTGGTCATCAAGTCAGCTGACAAGGGGGGTGGTATAGTGCTGCTCAATAGGTCTGACTACCTAAGGGAAGCATATCGACTCCTCTCAGATAGAGCCACTTATGCTAAGCTTAATAAAGACCCCACTGCAGAATTTGCACTGGAGGCTGACACCCTCATAAACAATGCTCTAAAAGAAGAAATCATTACGGAAGCAGAAAGTTTATTCCTGCGGAAACCTTTCTATCAAATCCCTTATTTTTATTACCTACCCAAGATTCACAAAAGTCCAACGAATCCTCCTGGCAGACCTATTGTAGCAGCGATGGAAAGTGTCACCACAGGTTTCAGTTTGTACATAGACCAATTCTTACAGCCCATAGTCTTATCCTTACGGTCATACATACGTGATGGAATGCATCTTTTAGAGCTCCTGTCTTCTTACAGATGGGAGTCCTCTTATGCATGGCTTTCACTCGATGTATGCTCTCTGTACACCTCTATTCCACATCAATTCGGATTGATGGCATTGGAGCAGTTTTTATCTATGGATCCCTTAATGAATACACGTCAGGCCAGATTTATCATAGAAGCTACAGAATTCTGCCTTACGCACAATTATTTTACTTTCAATGGAGATTTTTTTCATCAAATACAGGGTACGGCGATGGGAGCTAATTTTGCTCCGTCTTACGCCAATGTAGCTATGGGTTTTTGGGAAAACGAATACATCTACAATCATAACCCTTTTGCAGCAAACATAGTGTTCTTTGGCAGGTACATCGATGATGTGATTATCATCTGGGATGGTGACTCCGAGCTCATTACTCCCTTTGTGAAACATTGCAACAGTAATCCTTATGGACTTTCATTTACATCTGTCACAGACTGTGCCACCATAGCCTTTCTGGATCTAGAATTGGGTCACGAAGGTTCAGCCATCACCTCCAAAAACTATACCAAGCCTACCGCAGGCAACTCGTACTTACACTACAACAGTTGCCATTTTCCAAAGTGGATCACCAACATCCCAAAGGGACAGTTTTGTCGCCTTCGACAAAACTGCACAAAAGAGTCTGATTACACTGCACTTAGTGTTAATCTTAAAAGGAAGTTTTTGGATAAACAATACCCTGAGTCCTTGGTTGATGAAGCTTACAATCACTATCTTCACGGCAAACCTCCTAGAGATAGTACATCTCCCAAGGACTGTTCTAGCAGATTTGTCACTACTTTCCACCACAAATTTAAACACATGGAAAAAATTCTATCCAAACATTGGGATATCTTACAACAGGATCCCCACCTCTCAGCCGTATTACCTTCACATCCCAAAGTCACTTACCGTAGGGCCCCTAACCTAAAGAGCAAAATTGCCCCCAGCAAACTCAAATCCACCGTACCTTCTCCTGCTGCACCCACACTCATACCCCTGGTGGGTATGTATCAGTGCCGCAAGGCCTTGTGCAAAACTTGCCACTTCGTCCATCATGGTCAGAAGTCTTTTGTCACAAAAGGTAAAACCTATATGTTAAAAGACTTCTTCAACTGTTCATCAGACTTTGTAGTCTATGGCCTGAGCTGCCCATGCGGATTGATCTATGTAGGCCGTACCATCAGGGCTCTCAGACAGAGGTTCGGTGAGCACCGAAGGCTAATTGAAGGTGGCACCGATCCACATAGTGTCCCTAGACACTTTGCGGCGGCCCACCAGAGCTCGACAGTGGGACTCAGGGTATGGGTAATTGAACAAATTCCCAGATCCCTGTCTCCCGCTGAAAGATTCAAGAAGCTCTGTTCCCAGGAAACTTTTTGGATATATACCTTAGATGCCCTATCGCCAGGAGGAATTAACGAAAGTATAGAGATTTCTACCATCCTTTAAAATCTTTTATACACATATTTTAGTTCTCTGCTTTTTTACCAGATCATTAGCTGTCTAGGTTTTGTGTGAATAAATTTGAAGTCTTGTTCCGTATCTGTGTGCGCAGTGTGCGTGCGCATTTTTGCGTACGCACACATGCGCACACATGTGCTACAATAATTTTAAATAAGAACCTTTATCAATTATCACTAATTTAGTGATAATTAGAATTTTTTGCCTCTTTTTTAATCAATTGTTTATTAACTGTGTGTGTTTTTTTACATAAGGTCTGATTTGTGTGTGATGGAGAGATACATGCCCATTCTTTTCTCTCCGCCTTTCCCTCCCCCCCCCCTTTTTTCCCCCCATCCCCCCCCCCCCCTTACCCGTCCTTCCAGTTCTATTAGATTTTTTCCTTATTATAATCATATGTGCCTGTATATATTCTTTTCCCCTCCCCCTCCCCTCCCCCCTCCCCCCCCCCTCCCCCCCTTTCCTTCCAGTTCTATTTTTCATATGGGACTGTATATGTTTATGTATACGTATATGTATAGATATACGTATATGTTTATCCCCCCCCCCCCTAGATTGATATTCATGTATATATCAACAGACATCCATTTTTTACATACATTTATCATTTTCCATTGCATAAATTATGGATTCATTTAAATTCATGATTTATATTTTTATTCTTACATTATCACCATTCATACATTCATTATTTATTATTATTTATTTATCAATTAACCTATTTTAATTTCATTATTTTTCATTTTTAATTATTTTATTTTTGTATTTTTTGTTTTTTGTATTTTATTTATCATTATTTTTTATTTTTTATTATTTATTTTTTATTTTTTATTATTTATTTTTTATATTTTTTTCATTCATAAATTCTTTACATATTCTTACCATTATTACCATTTTCATCTTATTTTTTAATACATCTCCTCCATTCCAATTCTTTTTTTACATTATTTTCCTTTTTTTCTCTTCACATAACTGCTTCTCCATCATTGTCATGCTTTTACACTTAACTGCTGACACTTACACTTTACACTCCACTGCTGACACTTCTTGATCGTTCCTCTAGGTTACTTCCTGTTTTTCCCGGTCCCGCCCCTCCCCTTCCTCACCCACACCAATCACCACAATCTCTGGTTGTCTTAAACCGCCCTATCCCATCCATCCTCAGCCTGATGAAGGGGCGCGGCTGTCACGTCATCACAGCCCGTACGCCCTGCAACGCGTCGCTCGACACATGACGTCATCACTCCTCGTCGGATGTTTACAGTCTTCCATGCTCTCGGCCTAGTACTGTGACCTGTCACCGCTGCGGCCGGCCTCACATCTCAGCGGTACCTCTCCTCACACACAGGCAGAGCCCCCTGCTAGGAGTTGTCTTTGACTGTCTTGTACCTTTGATGGATGATGTCCTCCTCAGTATTGATCACTACTTTATGCCTACTGACGACCTTCTAAATGTGAGTTTGATGATCATTACTTTTTTATGAAATAAACCTTGTTTTTAGTCTGCACCCAGAGGCGCCTCTCTTTTTTGCTCATCTTTAAATCGCGGACTGCATCACTATCCAGTCTGGACCGTTGCGGTCACGCCACTTAAGGAGCCGTTTTCTCCTTCCAGCCTCACCGCATAGAGCAGAGAGAGGAAGGCCACACAGCTCTGGAGGGGGGTGAGGTGGGAAGAGGAGCTGCCGGGGTTAATCTTTTTTTTTTTTTTTCAAAATTTTTTTTATTGAATTTTTCATTAGCAAACAAAATTAGCTCACGCAGCGGCCAAACCTTTGCCCACGCAGGGGCGGTTCCTCTGATGCAGCAACAGACCACAACAGGGCACAACATACAACATAAACAAACTGACTTATACTATAACCCCGATGTGGGGAGAGGTTCAGGAGAATCTGTGCTCAAATTGGTAACGACAGGATAATGCAACATGAGAATAGTTGGGTCAATATACTAACAGACTAGAGATATATTGTTAATCTAGGAATTGGTTACTGCATCAGTTGCTGTGGTATTATCATCTAGCCAACAGGTCCATACCTTTTCAAATTTTTGTGGGCAACCCCTGCCCGAGTAGGTGGCTTTATAAAAGGGCAAACTGGCATTCACTAGGCTTTTCCAGAATCTGACAGAGGGGGGAGACGATTGTTTCCAGTTCATCGTAATGGCCTTACGAGCATAGTACAATAGCAGGGATATGAGTATTTTCCTGGCTCTGAGCATTGACATTTGTTCCACCAGCCCCAGCAGACAACATTTAGGATCATAAGGAACACGATTCTTAGTCACCTAAGTACTTTTTTCCAATAATGTTCGATTGCTGGGCAAACCCAAAAAATGTGGAAAAAGTCCCCCGATTGGTAGGAGCAACGCCAGCATGCCGGAGAATGTGCCGACGACATCTGGTGCAGCCTGTGAAGCGTGTAGCACATTCTCCGGCATGCTGGCGTTGCTCCTACCAATCGGGGGACTTTCCCTTCTCCCCTCTGGTCTCAGCTAGGGACAAACTGGTCCAATACAAAATTGTGCACAAAGTCCCTACTCTCTCTTGGAATGATAATACCTAAATAGGTAAACTGATCAACCCACTGGAGTGGGAGAGAGGGGGTGAGGAGGACCCATGATACCGAGTGCGCCCCGCAGAGTCACAAGCGTCATTTAAAAACAGCAGCAGATCATCCGCGTAGGGGGCCACTCTCTCCTCCAGCCAGCCCACCCTAAGACCACGAACCTCGGTCGAGCCCCTAAGGGCCTCAGCAATAGGCTCCATGGCCAGGGTGAACAAGCTGGGGAGAGAGGGCATCCCTGTCTGGTGCCCCTCTGCAGGGGGAATGGAGGAGACAGGGAGCCATTCAGTTTAATGCATGCCACGGGACCGGTATGCAGTGTGCGTATCCAAGCAATACATTTCAGTGGGAAACCCATTCTTCTAAGCACCTCCCACAGATATACCCACTCTATTGTGTCAAATGCCTTTTCCATATCTAGGGTGGCAATGGTCCTAGTGCCCTGGCTAGTATGGGGGGCATGAATATTAGAAAATAGTCTACGTATATTAATGTCTGTGGACCTACCGGGCATAAAGGCCGTTTGATAAGAGTGAATCAGGGATTTTATTACTCTATTAAGTCTAGTGTCCAGTAACTTGGTTGGTATTTTTAGATCACAATTGAGAAGTGCTATTGGCCTGTAGGAGGCACACAGCTTAGGATCTTCATTAGGCTTTGGAATGAAAAGGATCATTTGGGAGTATGGGCCCCACCCCAAACTCAGCGAGGACAAAGAGGGCAAGTGGACTATTGCGGTACATATAAAGGAGATATACGGTAACTATAAACTACAAATCATTAGTAAAATTTCACAATATTTATTTATATATATCTAGTAGGAGACCCAGACAAGCCCTGAAGATTACATCACTGATCCTGGACATTACGCCCAAGGTTCTCTTACCCGTTGCTATACATGTTTGATGCAGCCAACATAGGCTCATTTAAACCTGTGATGTATACATACCTCTATAGCCATAGGTTTCTGGGCTCCATATACTAATATATTCATGACTTAGAATCTAGCCTGTGTCATATATCCCCTTCCCAATCGCCGGGGGAGACTTGGCCGGGTGGCCTTGTTGCTACACACTCTCTGAAGCTCGGATGTATTGTCCTGATGAAGTGGTAAATCTGCAAAGCATGTTGAAATATGTCATCTGAACCTTTTTAATGTATATGTTTTTTGTTTGCTATTTTTGTATAAATAAACATTGTGAAATTTTACTAATGATTTGTACTTTATAGTTATATCTCCTTTTATATGTACCGTAATAGTCTACTTGCCCTCTTTGTCCTCTGTGAATTTGGGGTGGGGCCCGTACTCCCAAATGATCCTTTTCAACCTATTTGGATGATGGTACATTTTTATTGATATATACCCTATTTTTGTATTGTGAGGCCACACACTTTCTAGGCTTTAGAATGAGAAAGACATGGGTTCCCTCATAGAGGATGGTAAGGAGCCCTGTTGCAAACAGGCTTGAAACATCAGAGCTAGTTTGGGGGCAAGTAGTTCTGTGTGGGTTCTATAATACTCTATGGGCAGGCCATCCGGCCCCGGGGTTTTACCTGCCGGGAAAGACTTAATGGCCATTGTGACTTCTTCTGGAATGATCTCTGAGACAAGGAGTTGCCTCTCCGCATCAGAGAGCCATCCCAGTGCTAGTGTGTCCAACATGGAGATCATAGGTGTAGGGTCAAAACCATCAGGGAGTGAGGAGACATACAGAGAGGTATAAAACTGAAAGGTGACTAATACGCCATCTGTCGCAAGGATTACCGATATAACCGCTAAGGGCCTATCCTGCTATACTAGCAGCGCTAGTAGTTTGCTATTCTTGTCTCCATGCTCAAAGTATTCCTGTCTGCTATGTTGTATACCAAGCCTGGTGGTGTCTAAAACATGGAGATGCAGTTCTTGCCTAAGCGATGAAAGGTGCTCAAAGTTGAGGACCGTTGCTGAGGCCGAATATTGATTCAGAGCCTTTTCAGCCTTGTGCTGCAGGTCAGAGACCTTGTCCCCAAACTCCACCTTCACCGCCGCCACAGCCAAAATATACTGACCCCTGCTGTGAGCTTTGGAAGCGTCCCATGTCATCTCCAGGGAGGCTAACCCTGCATTGTGCGCCCAATAGTCCTGCAAGGAAGGAGAAACTCTGTCATGGACTGCCTTGTTATTAATCCAATGGGGTTGTAACCTTCAATGGGCTTTGCTCCACGACCTGTTGGTCCTAATGGTCAATTTAAGTGGGTGGTGGTCAGAGAGGCCAGAGGGAAGGTAACTTGCCTCCTGGATGCTGGCCAGCAGGGCAGCATTGGCAAAAGCCAGATCAATTCGGGAGGAGGTTTTAAATGTGGTCGAAAAGTACATTCTAGTACATTCTATGGGGTGAAGCCCACGTTCCGAGATCAGGATTAAAAGTAGATTGAGGGGAAGGCCTATCTAGGTCACGGGACAGTGTAGCATTAAAATCTACCATGAACAGAACATACGCTGGGCAATGCAGAGCCAGCCTCTCATAGAGTGTGTACAGAATCTGTATCTGGCTTGGAGGAGGCAGATAGACATTCACAATGACATATTTCTTGTTATAAATGCTCAACACTACCATAACAAATTACCCCTGGGGATCCAAATGAACATCATGAATTACACATGGAACTCATTTGTTGATCAGTTTAGACACTCCTCGAGAATACGAGGAATAAGTTGCATGAAGCGCCCTTTGCACCCAGGGCTTTTTCAGAGCCAGAACCTTGCTACCAGTTAAGTGCGTCTCCTGCAAAAGCACTATGTTGGGGTTATTCAGTTTTAAATATTGGAATAACAGTGATCGTTTGTATTTCGAGTTAAGCCCCCTGACGTTCCACGACAAAATGGTCAGTAGCTCAGCATCTGAGGGAGCCATCATGGAACACCAGGGAGGAACAGGAGTAGGATGAGCCTAACAACCCAACATATGTAAGTAAACCCAATATTGGCACATATATTCATTAGGTTCAGAGACCAACGAAGCATTTCAGCAGCACATTGTGTATCCATATCTTCAAAACAGAGAAACCCCTCTCCCCAGAACACATAACACCCTACCCAGACATCATACATACCCAGCTCAGAGGTCAAAAAAATAGGCCAGAGAACCATAAAAACTGATGCAGGGTTTTGTCCCATAACTGAAAAAAACTTAGAATCCTTAGGTCACTGGGACCCCTAGAAGTTGGGCCTCAGGGCCGGAGGTGGATGAAGCACTCCCCGGAGAGGTCCGTCTTGGCTCAGGGAGGGGGATCCAAAGTGTGGGGAGGGAAACAGGGGACAACAGGGGTCTCTTCTGATCAAAGGTGGGGTGATTCAGTGGTAGCTGTTGGAGCTCCTCAGGCAGGAGTGAGCGGCAGTCTAGCCAGCAAAAAATATCTGACATTCAATTAGGACAAAGGTGGAATGTAGCAGGGAGAAAAGGACTGGAGACAGAGAGTGGGTAATGCTGGGAGTTAACAGGAAACAATCCTATTGAAGGGGAAAGTGATACTGAGCTGCTCCCTGCTGGATGTACTCGACCATGGTTCCTCGGCTGTATGTAGTTAGCGAGTATCCAGCCACGCCCCTGCAGCCTCCGGGGTGTCAAAGAAATGAGTGTTGTCACCATCAGTGTTCCGCAGCCTGCTGGGATACAAAGGGCCAAAGCGTATTCCCTTTTCTCGGAGCTGGCGCCTCACGTCAGTAAAGGACTTGCGGCGTTGTTGAACTTCCTGAGAGAAATCCGGGAAAAAGAACAGCCCTGTATTCTCGTATTTAATTTCAGGCATGGCACATGCCGCTGCCAGGATGCGATCCCGAACACAGTAATTTAACAGCCGCAGCAGGAAGGGGCGCGGAGGGGCCCCAGGTCTCGGAGGGAGAAGCGGGACCCTGTGGGCTCCTTCCACTACGAAAGTGGGCGGCACGTTACCCAGGATGAACAGAGTGGACAGTAACTGTTCAGTAAACTCAGCGGGTCTAGGGCCCTCAGCTCTCTCGGGCAATCCAAGTATGCGGATGTTGTTCCGCCTGAGGCGGTACTCTGTGTCTAGTGCACGCTCCTGGAGCGCTTTTACTTGGAGTTGCAGGGCCCTCACCTCTCTCGAGTCCGACCGGACCATCTCCTCCACCGTGGAGACCCTGTCCTCCACCTCCGTGATGTGGGACCGAAATTTGTCCATATCCTGGCGGATGAGACCGACATCCACTGTCAAGAAGTCATACTTAGCTGTCAGGGCTTCCTTGCAGGATGTAATGGCTGCCAGGATCTCCGTTCCTGTGGGGGCCACAGCCGCGCCCGACTCCGCAGCTGTGTGCGCACCGGCCGCCATCCCAACCGCGGACCGTCGTGCAGACGAGCCGCCGGCTGGGGGGTGCGAGGAGCCTTTGGACCTGATTTTGAGTAACGGGTCCTAGGGTGGCCCATCCGAGGTTCCCCCTGAGATGGAGGAGGATCTTGGGGAGCCCCTGGGCAGAAAACCTGGTCCAGGGAGCAGGATGAAGGCTGTGTCAGTACTGATGCGTTGGCACAGGAGCAAAGTTCCAGTGGGATGCGTCTTCCCCCTTCACGTGCGGGGTTATTCTTTCTTATCAACAAGCTGGTGATTGGTTGCTCCGACTGCCCTGCGTACGAGCAACCAATCACCTGGTGGGTAACTTGATAAATTAACAGTTAAAATTAACATTGGAAGAGAGGCAGCTCCCGCCTCTCTTCGAATGTTGTGTCGCCTGCTGTCCAGAAATGTGTGGAAGTCTCTGCATCCTCTTAACTATTTGCTCTCTGTGTCTAGGTGTGCAGTATTGGAAGTAGTCCAGCTTGTTGTTAGCTTATAGTGGAATGAAACGTGGAGTACCTGGAGAGGAGTGCTTTGTGTTTAGTACATGGTAAGATGTATGCATTTTGGCGATACTACCAGAGAAGACAGAGAACATGGCTCTGTGTGTGGGCAGAGGATATGGGTGAGGGGGTGATGTGAAGGGGGCGGGTAGAGGAAATGGCTGTTTTGTGAAGAGGGGTAGAGGACATGGCTGGGGGGGGGGTAGAGAACATGGCTGGGGGGGTGGGGTAAGGGGGTAGAGGACATGGCTGTGGGGGAAGGGGGGAGTAGAGGACATGGCCTGGGGGGGAAGGGGGTAGGGGACATGACTGTGGGGGGGAAGGGGGTAGGGGACATGGCTGTGGGGGGAAGAGGGGGGGTAGGGGACATGACTGTGGGGGAAAGAGGGGGGGTAGGTGACATGACTGTGGAGGGAAGGGGGGTAGAGGACATGGCTGTGGAGGAAAGGGGGTAGAGGACATGGCTGTGGGGGGCAGGGGGTGTGTTAAGGGGGTAGAGGACAAGGCTGTAGGGGTGATGTGAGGGGGGTAGAGGACATGGCTGTAAGGGTGATGTGAGGGGGTAGAGGATATGGCTGTGGGGGGGAGGAGGAGGAGGGTGTGAAGGGGGGTAGAGGACATGGCTGGGGGGGAAGGGGGGTAGAGAACATGGCTGGGGGGGTGGGGTAAGGGGGTAGAGGACATTGCTGTGGGGGAAGGGGGGAGTAGGGGACATGGCTAGGGGGAAGGGGACATGACTGTGGTGGGGAAGGGGACATGGCTGTGGGGGGAAGAGGGGGGGTAGGGGACATGACTGTGGAGGGAAGGGGGGTAGAGGACATGGCTGTGGAGGGAAGGGAGGTAGAGGACATGGCTGTGGGGGGCAGGGGGTGTGTTAAGGGGGTAGAGGACATGGCTGTAGGGGTGATGTGAGGGGAGTAGAGGACATGGCTGTAGGGGTGATCTGAGGGGGCAGAGGACATGGCTGTGGGGGGGAGGAGGGTGTGAAGGGGGGTAGAGGACATGGCTGTGGGGGGGGGGGTGAGAGGAGGTAGAGGACATGAACAAGAGGGGGTGGGTGTAAAGGGAGGTAGAGGACATAGTTGTGGGGGGTGTAAAGGGGGGTATAGGACATGGTTGCGGGGGGATGTGAGGGCAGGTAGAGGACATGGCTGTGGGGGTGTGTGAAGGGGGGTAGAGGACATGGCTTTAGGGGGGAGGGGAGGGGGAAGGGGGGTAGAGGACATGGCTGTGGGGGGATGTGAAAGGGGGAAGAGGAAATGGACATGGAGGGAGGGGGGGTTGTAAAGGCGGGTAGAGGACATGGTTGCGGGGGGATGTGAGAGGAGGTAGAGGACATGAACAAGAGGGGGTGGGTGTAAAGGGAGGTAGAGGACATAGTTGTGGGGGGTGTAAAGGGGGGTATAGGACATGGTTGCGGGGGGATGTGAGGGCAGGTAGAGGACATGGCTGTGGGGGTGTGTGAAGGGGGGTAGAGGACATGGCTTTAGGGGGGAGGGGAGGGGGGAAGGGGGGTAGAGGACATGGCTGTGGGGGGATGTGAAAGGGGGAAGAGGAAATGGACATGGAGGGAGGGGGGGTTGTAAAGGCTGGTAGAGGACATGGTTGCAGGGGGGGTGTGAGGGGAGGTAGAGGACATGGCTGTGGGGGGGGGGAGTGTGAAGGGGGGCAGAAGACATGGCTTTGGGGGGATGTAAGGGGAGGTAGAGGACATGGCTGTGGGGGGGGGGGTGAAGGGGGGTTCAGAACACTACTGTGAAGGGGGGAACTGTGGATTGAGGGTCTGTGATGTAAAGAGGGCGGGGATAATTGTGATATGCTGGGGGACTGAGGACACTGATGTAAGAACTCTATTATGATATGGGGGATGGGGGGATTTGATGGATCATGCGATTCGGACCTTTGCTGGAAGAAATTTTTACTGATCGGACCTCCATAAATTGTAATTCAATACTCCTGTCATATACCACTTGTAAAAATCTAATTTTTCTGTGGTTAGATTGTATGTACATACAGCCTTGCCGCACCCAGCATGAAACAAACAGTACAGTCCGATGTTACATCTATATGGAAGATACGTGTACGTGTACTGTATGTGGACAAATTGATTCAGTATTCATTAGTTGATACAGTCTTATCCAATTTTTATGGAACTGGATCTTCATGACCTCATGTATAGCGAGATTTTAGTACAAGTCTGAGTGTGTGACTGTGAGCTCCAAGCAGTTTTTAGGTTATGCGCAGGCCTGTTGTATATACATAGAGAGTAACTGCTTTGTATGTGTCACGGAACGTCCCACACTCCGCTTGAGTGCTTCCGTCATATACCGCTTCCTAAGTGCTGGAACAAGAGTCCAATGGATCTGGCTATAGGAACCCCAAGAACTAGACAACACCAGTCTTGGAGTACATCAGAACTAACTTTTTATTTGAGATCTCACAGACCTTTATACAGCAGGGATGACTCAAAGCTAACCTAATTAACATGAGCTAATTATCTCATCCTTTATACAACCTAGGTGACTGGGACATGACCTTTCGCCCAGACTTGTGGTCACCGAGCTTCACACAGTTATATCAACATAATAGCAGTCGTCCCGTCTCCTACATTGTATAGAGGACAATGTCATTAGCTCATTCAATTAACATAAACACAGGTTGCGTTCAGAATCAACCAAACCAATAATAGTCTCTACATACATCCTGGGAGATATTGTGGACAAATATTACTGTCCCATTTTAAGTAGTCCAAGATATATTTTCTCACTCACCCTGTGCCAGGATGGCACAGGGTGTCTTAGACATAAGATGTATTCTGAGTTCCACGGGCCCTCCCGTCACATCTCTCCCCTTTCGGCAGGAGACTAACACAGGAGGAGACCCCAGACGGGTTGACTCCGAAGTTAGTCCATAGTTCCAGTCCTCTACTGCCTGTACCTACACAGTACCCCAAACAAATTATTCTAAACTGTGTATTACTCACCCAGCCATCCTCTGCCTCTCTCAGAGAACATATCTGCCGCTGGGGAGAGGCCCGGACTGGCCCTTCTCCCTGGAATCCTTTCTGCCGCTGGAGAGAAGACAGGGGGACTGGGCTCACTCCATCCTGCTGTTGGGGATCTGGGCCGACTGCCCAGCATCCCTGGGGTATACAGGTGGGGACTGAAGCCCCATCAACCGACACCAGATCAAGCTGCAGTTGTGAGGTGATGACTGCATTCTCTCCTTGGATCCTGATCTGCAGCTCGCGATAGACTGCCACCTCCTCACCTTGGGCCTCCACAATTGCTGCAGGTGTGGGGCAGAGGTCTTGGACCCTCTGTCCGGTTGCCAGCACTTCTGCTGGGGGTTTGCCAGGTGGTTCCTCCTCTACAGAAACGTCTATTAAATCCCCAGTCTCTGGAAGTGGTAAAAGTGTGGGACAGAGGTCTTGGACCCTCTGTTCAGTTACCAGATCTTCAGCTGGAGAAGTTTGTTTTAACTCCATAGATGCTGCTGGCAGAAAATCACATGTCCCTGTCAGTGTTGTGGGAGAAAGGCCGACTACCTCTTCTCTCAAGAAGGCCGAAGCCACTGTTGGTGCTGGGCAGAACACAGTGAACTTTGGCCCTGATAGCAGCTCTTCTGCTGGAGGCTCATCAGGTTGTTCTTCCTCAGCAGAAAAGTCTATCAAGTCCCATGTCTCTGCAACTGATGTCTGGGGATATAGGTTCACCATCTCCTGTCCATGGAACCCAGAAGATGTTATCAGTGCTGGGCAGAGGTTAGCAGAGCTCTGCCCTGTTGTCAGCACTTCAGGTTTGGGGACGGCAATATCCGGATTTTCCACTGCCGATTCTCTGGCATGCTGCTGAACGTGTTCTAGCAGTTTCCTGTATGCCCTTTCCAGATGCTGTTCCTTCCTTAGCAAATGGTCCAGATCAGGTTTGAGCTCTGAGACCCCTGCAAGACCGAGCATAGACTCTCTATAATCTCTCAGGTCCTCAAGGTCAGGTTCCCCTTCATCGCCAAACATAAAAAGATCTGTAAGGCTCTCCCACAGCAATCCAGGGCCGCCAAAGTTATATCCCTCCGGAGAGCATTCTGTTGTCTCCCCTAAATATCCCTCCTCTGCGTGCCATTGCAGAGCCCGATAACGATTGTCCAGCTCTATCTCCTGCTGGACCAACCTGTCCAACTCAGTCACCCATTGCTCCTGGGGCTGCTCTCCCAGGAATGCCATCCGTAATGCCCGTTGGTCACTGGCCCGTTGCTCTTGGGTTGGAAAGCACTTGCCCTGTTTTATACCAGCGAGACGGAGGGCTGCAATCCAGAGCTCCACCCGAATTTGCTGCCTAAGCTCCAGGTATTCATCCTCAGACACAGTCCTGGTGTATGTTGAAAGGATGATCCGCAGCAGCCCCGGGAATTCTGATGCCAGGTCCATATCTCCGCTGGGGTGACTGAAGTCTGCTATGCTGATCTTGGATCCAATTGGAGGTTTGGATGTCCCAGACTTCAGGAAGCTTTCCCGCTGCTTGCCACCAATGTCACGGAACGTCCCACACTCCGCTTGAGTGCTTCCGTCATATACCGCTTCCTAAGTGCTGGAACACGAGTCCAATGGATCTGGCTATAGGAACCCCAAGAACTAGACAACACCAGTCTTGGAGTACATCAGAACTAACTTTTTATTTGAGATCTCACAGACCTTTATACAGCAGGGATGACTCAAAGCTAACCTAATTAACATGAGCTAATTATCTCATCCTTTATACAACCTAGGTGACTGGGACATGACCTTTCGCCCAGACTTGTGGTCACCGAGCTTCACACAGTTATATCAACATAATAGCAGTCGTCCCGTCTCCTACATTGTATAGAGGACAATGTCATTAGCTCATTCAATTAACATAAACACAGGTTGCGTTCAGAATCAACCAAACCAATAATAGTCTCTACATACATCCTGGGAGATATTGTGGACAAATATTACTGTCCCATTTTAAGTAGTCCAAGATATATTTTCTCACTCACCCTGTGCCAGGATGGCACAGGGTGACTTAGACATAAGATGTATTCTGAGTTCCACGGGCCCTCCCGTCACAGTATGCACTTTTGTTTTCCTCTGAATCTTTCCTTCACTATGTCCACATCTAAATGAAACAGGGAAA
This sequence comes from Lithobates septentrionalis, assembly GCA_037952835.1. Taxonomy (NCBI): domain Eukaryota; kingdom Metazoa; phylum Chordata; class Amphibia; order Anura; family Ranidae; genus Lithobates; species Lithobates septentrionalis. Next base: position 990,909 of record JBBDGP010002538.1, read on the forward strand.
GCCATGGGAACAAGCCCCTATTCTGCTTTTGTATTTGTAAAATTCCCATTGATCTTCCAGTCCCTGGGTCTGTACATGAATGAAAATGTCATTTTCATGGTGATGCAGTAACAAATCCCTAATGTACTACAGTCATGTGGTGTAAGCATGAGACTTTGGTCATATTTCATTGTTACGCTTCTTTAGTGTATTGGATTCACATGCAGGTTATGTTAAACACTGATACAAATGGGTTATATGGTTGTTATTATTATGGTCTGGCAGCAAGCTTAGAATGCATTTATAGGCTTCGAAGTTGGGATGGTCACTTTAGGTAGGCCTAAAGAAAACGAAAAGCCCCCACATTTGTGTTCCTTTTAGCCCACCTCCTCTTAATGTGGTTGTTTCAGTTTATCAGTCCATAAATCTACTTCATGGAAACCATAGTTGCCATACACTGCACTGATGACATTCAACTAGCTTTATGCAGTTTGGAATATATAGCTTTATAATTTTGGGCTATATTGGTCCCCTAGGAGGATGGATGTCTTTCCTTTTTTTTTTTTAGGGCTGCGGAAATTAACGATTAATTCCTCGATTAATCGTTAATTTTTTTGATCGGTACTCACCTCTCCGCTGCCTTCTGGGTCTTCAGGGAGTTCCGTCGGAAATCCGGTGACGTCACGGACATCGACGTCACCGGAGTTCCGTCGGAAATCCGGTGACGTCACGGACATCGACGTCACCGGACTCCTTCCCCAAGTGCCTCTGTCTGCTAATGAAGGGAAGGGTGGAGGAGTCCGGTGACGTCGATGTCCGTGACGTCACCGGACAGCCTGGACAGTGATGGTAAATATAGGTGTGGTTAACTGGGATCATTCAGTGAGCTAAGTGTAGGCAAATTTGATAACCTCAGTTTTTAACATTGTTGTCCTTAGAAGCTGATAAGCTGTGATATTTTTGCCGTGTGGATCGGCTTCTGCTGTTGCCATGACGGCGGCGCTTGCTTTTGATTGACGTGTGACGTCCTAGCCATGCCCCGCTTTGGCCGTTGCCATAACAACGGTGCTAGTTAAATACACTGTAGGGTGATGCCGTATATAGTGTATACCACATTTACCACTGACTAATGCAGAGTTGCAATGCAAGGAGATCAGCTAAAAGTAGTTGGATCTGTATGTGCATTATAATTAATCAAAATTAGTCGATTAATCGATTAAAAAAAAAAAAAAACAGCTCTGTCACATGCACTTAACACTGTCTATTTGGCTTTTCAGTGTTAGTTTCCTGCCATTGCTTTCATTGCAAGGGTCACCGTCTTAGGTATTATCTCGGTTTGTTCTTGCTACTGCTTATCAGTGATAATGTTACCTTCGGCCACATAACACCCCCTGCTACTGCAAATGATGTTTTGATTACCCAAAATATATACTTGGTATGTTTAAGTTGCCTTAGTATGTGCAAACCCGTTCGATCCCTAATGCAGAGAAAACAGCCCTGTCCGATTTACCTATTTACTCTCCAGGCCATTACAGCTCAACTTTCTGGTTACTAATATAAGAAGTTAGTCAATAAACATACTAATTCCACCTGGGACCCTGGACCAGGATGTCTTTTGGCCAGTCAAACCCTGGAATCTGGAAGATTCTCCTGACACTTCTCCTGACACAGCCTAAGGAGGTTTCCTGGACTAACCTGTCAGTTCGGCGTACTTAGTTGAAGTGTCAGTAAAAAGTACAACTCACTTTACCTGGAAACAACAGTGATTGGCCAGCTCCCCACTGCCTATGTCTAAAGCACCTGTTCCACACACCACCGGTACTCGTGATAGCGGATGCTACCTGGTGTGCTCTTGCTTGACCCAGTCATCCTACACTCCACTTTGATTCTGTACCATTTGGGACTCTGATCTACTCATGTGTAACCCGGCTTGTCTGGGCTATGCTTCTGCCTGATATTGTATTATTAGATTCAGTTATCTCTTGGCCTGCTTTAACCTGCTCCATCTTTACCCAAGGGTCTTCCAAGACCTGTACAGTATCGCAGGTGGAAACACTGGATGTGAACTTCCTAGCCTCCAAGATCAATAACAAACTGCACAAATTTGTCTCCAAGTGCAAGGATCCACTGGTAAAAGCTGAGTGGTATACTGATCGATGGGGTTAATATAACCTGATCTATGCATTTATTTCTTTGAATCTCTTTCCTTGTCTGCTCCACAGGATCAGGATGGAGGGAATTTTGATGATTGTCATCACACTGATTCGGCCCAGGAGACTGTGGTACTTAAACTTCAACAGATCTTACCCCAGAGGCCCTTCAAAATTACCCAGATCCCCTGTTCCAAGGGCAACTCGGTTTTCACAGTCCCTGGCCTTGACAGCATGGTTGTTGAAGCCTAGGTCTCGTGAGGGAGGGGTGTCTTTCTGAATCAGTAATTTCTATGCTCCTGAAAGCTAAGGAGCCACGCAAGATATATCATATTACATGGAAAGAGTACTTTGCCTGGTGCAAGGTTAGAAAATTTAATCACAATAACTAAACCATGGGACAGACCCCGACTTTTCTACAATCCAACCTGGATCAACAATTTGCTTTGGGTACCATTAGGTACAAATAATGGCTCTTATTTCAAAGGCTGATTGCCTCTCATTCCCTAGTAAATGCCTTTGCACAAGATGTAACTCACATAGTTCCTCCTGTACAATCTCCATTGAGTTTGTGGGATCTCAACTCGTTCACCAGGCTCTTCAGAAAATGCCTTTTGAACCTATCAGAGGTATTCCCTTGTCTACTCTACCTCATAAGATAGCATTCCTCATTGGCATTATCACTGCTAGGCAAGTGTCCAAGTTAGATTCCGTCTTGTACTGTAAGTTCCCCTTTCTTATCCTTAACAAGCTGCTGACTGTATCACTCTGCCCCGCCCCCCCGGCGCGCCGCATCATTGGATGTGATTGGCAGCAGCGCGAGCCAATGGCTGCGCTGCCTTCAATCCATCCACTCTAGCCAGTCAACGGCCAGGCTGAGCGGCGAAGAGGAAATCGCGGGCGAGCGCAGCAGGTGAACTGGCTCAGGTAAGTAAAATGGGGGGGCCGGTATTGTCGCATGTTTTTTCACCTTAATGCATAGGATGCATTAAGGTGAAAAAACGTGAACCTTTACAACCCCTTTAAAGCATTTGTTACCCCAACATTTCATATTCCTGATATGTGCCTGCTGCACCATGTACTTGTATGAGAAAGCATCCTGTTCCCTTTGTATTGCTTCCTTTATGTGAAATCCCTGATGTTCCTGCTAGTGCCTTTGCCTTCCTGTTAAAAACTGACCACACTAAGCAGGAGCACACACTGTGGTTAGTTCTCTAGCTATGCTGGAAATTCAGTGTACTCTCCTGCAATGATCAGACTTTTCCTCACATGCCCCCACTGCACAGCCATTCACAGGGAAGGTCAGTGTGCTGCTGTGTCTCCTCCCTGAGCTTAGTATGCAGCTGAGAACAGAGAGAATGTGATCACTTATAAAAAAGGGAAACAAGGCATTTATAATGTTTTTTTTTATATCTATACAAAAATGTTTTCCTTAATTTATATTTTAAACTGAATAGTTTGTTTTACAAGGTGATAGTTTACAATCACTTTAAGGATACGGTTCTACTCTTTCCAGTCAAGGCACACTCTACAAGATCTGTGTTTCCTGGGCTTTCCAGCATGAAGCTTCTCTTTCCCAGATTTACATGAACATAGTGCAGACAGAACACTAAAAAACACTGGGTCAGTGTTCCTGTTAGTCAGGAACTGACCTAAGTTTATTTTTGTTAGTGGCGAACACATCTTGATATAGTTAGTACTTTTTTCTTTACAGGACAAACCTCCTTGGACTGTTCCCTGGTACCTGTTCACTTGTGCATGATATACTGTATATAATAATAAATATATAATTTATTTTTGTCCTAACAAGAATATATAACATACATCTTCTTGGATAACAGGTCCTCTTGTATCTTGCCATAAATCTGGTCATGCAAAAAAAGTGTCCCTCTCCGTATTTCTTTCCTTTTTTTTTTTTTTGGCATACCCAAGGTAGTGTGAATGATGTGGAGGAGCCAACAGGTCTTCTCCAACAGGAAAACAGTACTTGGATATCCTTTCTTAAGGCCTTGCTTTTTTCTTCTTGCTCATAGTAATAGTGCATAATTCAGCCCTTCTATTCCAGGTTGGTGCATGGAGTAGAAGGTGCAGGGGGTATTACCATACAGAAGGTCTTTTTACATGGAAGTTGTAAACGATAACTGCTTAATAGCATTGGCTGGACATTACATACTTTTGGGTTTTTTGTAATTTTTAGTATACGTTGCATAACTATCTGTGACTTTAGCCTGCAGACAAGCAAAAACAAGCAAACTAAAAGCGCAATTACAATATAGTGGTATCAGGGTCTCTTAAGAAAACCAAGAGAGTAACGGCAATATATGTACCACATGAAGACAAAAGAGACAGGAAAGGTCAAAAAGCCCTAGATACCTAATCCACCTAGGGGCAGTAGTCTTAAAAAACTCTTCAGGTTGGAGTAGAGACCCACCCTTCCCCAGATTTCCAGTGAGCCAGTTGAGGGTTTCTTTACTGAAGCCACTACTGCAACAAAGTATCCTTCCCTCTCACAGTGTTTTCAGAGTGCTAGTTACTAAGTGTTCAGGTGCTCGCCTCCATCATCACAGCTGTAAGCTCATTCTCTGATTCAAACCCCCTCACATGTTTTTTCATTCCCCTGATGCAGTAGGCCTTGAGCTCAGCGTTTCGGCGCTCACTCCTGTAATAGTGGAAGAGAGCAGTAATGACTAGTCCTCTCTTAGCAACATCCTAGCAATGTTCTGGGAGTATTCCAGTCAGGCTTCAGGAGGTACTGTACGTAAATGTCCTACACCTATAACAAGGGCAATATTCAACTTTAGTCAAAGATGCATAGGTTGATTTTATCTACAGATGACCCTTATCTGCATAGGCAGTTTTTTGGTAAAGGTAATCCTTTAGACCGGGTTCACATTGGTGGTATGTCAGACATCGCATGTGATTCGCAACGCACTGCAAATCACATGCGATATCTGTGCGATGCAAACTCAGCCATACAGATTGTATGCATGGCTGAATTCACATCGCATTCGGAACAAAGTCGTGCAGGACCCTTTTTTTTGTGTTCACACCTATGCGATCCAATTCCTGTCCGAATTGACAGTTCGCACTGAGATATGCGAACCGATCTGGGGGGTGTCACTAACTTTGTATTGACACTCCCAGCAGTTCGCATAGGGCAGTATGAACTGCCTGCGAGTCAGGTGCAATGCGGTAACCGCAGTGGATTTGCAGGGTTTCCCACATCATACCATATGAACCGAGCCTTAATCTTTTAAAAGAAGAACTGTCTGAGTTACCCTTTAGCCTTCGATCACCTTCCAACTGTCAGTTCAGTGCAGGTTTGAAAAAGGCCGAATTTGTTGGTTGGAAAACTGTGGAAGCTACTTTTAGTGAAGGGAGAGAGAAGTGTGACCCTTTTTCCAGAATGCCCCCTATAATCGTTTCAGACAAACCAGCCCTTCAAAAAGGAATATTTATTTTTAGCCTTAGTCCTCTGATGGCTTATTAAAGGTCTCCATGGGCCTTGATGGTAGCATTTTCCACTTCCCCTACCACAGTTTTGACAGGTCTTGCTTGGTTTTAGGCAAAGCAGCAGTGTCACTTCACCCATAGGTACAATAAGTCTACCAGGAGGAGAGTGACGTCTTTCTACACACCATGCCAGGACACCACTGTGAAGTGGGGCTCAGTGCCATCTTCCTTTTCCATGCTGTTGACTGCCTCGACTCCTACATAGATTCCTATACATTGATATTGTAGCAATCATCCTTAAAGCATTCCTGGATTCTGTCCCTTTAAAGCATGTTATACAGCACAGTGCTTGTGCTGTGTAATTTGGCCCCCTGTATCACCTGGAATACCTGGCTGATCCTGCCTGGCTATGCCTTCCCCTCTGTAAACTGACCACGGTTCATCATGGGTGCTGTGCCCTGACACTGTGGTCAGTTTACATTCCTCCGTCAGCCGCTCTCTCCTGTCTACTCTCCTCTTTGCTCTCCCCCTTCCCCTCCCTACCTGTCAGCTCGTGACAGTGCCAGCCCCTGCCCCTCCTGCTGCTGAAACAAACAGTATGGTATTTTCATACCATCCACTCTGTGTCCGAATGCTGTGACCCCCTGTGTGTGTGATTTATAAAATAAAATCTGATTATACGTCATTTGAAGCACCGATCGGGCTCACGTGACCGGCTAGCTCTGTCCTCCTCTCCTTGTCCTGCCTGAAGTCAGTGGGGGAATCTCCGCCCCACCTGCTGCAGCTATCAGAGAGGGAGAAGTGAGAGCCGGCCGGTCACGTGAGCGCAGATCGGCGCTCTGAAATGAGGTATAATCAGCATTTTTTTTATAAATCACACACACAGGGGGACACATCATTAGGACACAGAGCGGATGATATAAACTAGTCAGAGTGGCTTAACAACCACTTTAACCCTGCATAGTTTCTCAAAAGAATGTTCTGAATTGCTTCTTAGCCCCCTATTAGGTTCAAACCTTAAATGGAGCAATTAAAGAGGAATAAAAGCAAACAAGTGGTTTCTCTGGGGCAACACTAAGAGCTGTGGAAAATGTAGTGTAACCACACCTCCCATATTCAAAAATATCATACAAACTGAGTAACGAGTGGTACATGCTGATATTGGTGTCCAAAGTACTAGTGTATATTCACCTGTAACTCCTGTACCATCCTTTATTTATCCAGATGATACCCCAGATGATCCTGACAATGACTTCAGAATAGTGACTCCAAATGACACAGGAGGGGGCAGGAACTGGAGCGATTATGAAGTCCAATCTCTGCTGCACATCTGGTCAGATGAGATGATATCCCGTCGGCTGGATGGCACCTTCAGGAACAAACAGGTCTTTGAAGAGATCTCACTCAGACTGATGGAGTATGGGATCAACAGAGACTGGAAGCAGTGCAGAAGAAAGTACAAGAACCTAAAATACGAATATCATTGCATTCAAAAAGACGAAAACAATGAAAACCAACGTACAATGAGACAAACAGTAAAATTCTTCAATCAGATTGATCACATATTGCGACATCTTCCAAAAGTTACAGCACAGGTTGCTGAAGATGAAGCATGTGGTAGTGTCCCAAACCAAGCAATCTGTCTAGAGGAGTCCAGATCATTTAGTGGAGCAGAGAACCTCTCAGGTAAATATAATATTTATTTGGGCTGCATCAAAGAAGATCAGCCATATGCAGCTTCAGATTTGCAAGCAAGGCCCCGTACACACAGTCGGATTTACCGACGGAAAATGTTCGATGGAAGCCTGTTGTCGGAAATTCCGACCGTGTGTAGGCTCCATTGGACATTTTCCATCGGAATTTCTGTCACACAAAATTTGAGATCTGGATCTCAAATTTTCCGACAGCAAAGTCCGTTGTCGTAAATTCTAATCGTGTGTACACAATTCCGACGCACAAAGTTCCATGCATGCTCAGAATCAAGCAGAAGAGCCGCACTGGCTATTGAACTTCATTTTTCTTGGCTCGTCGTATGTGTTGTACGTCACTGCGTTCTTGACGTTCGGAATTTCTGACAAGATTTGTGTGACCGTGTGTATGCAAGACAAGTTTGAGCCAACATCGTAAAAAATCCATGGATGTTTGATCACGTGTACGGGGCATTAGGCTTCCCTTTTGCCAATCAGGCCATGTACAAGAGCAAGATAAGAAGTACTTGGGAGTGGCAGCAGTGCTGATCACCACATGTAAAAAATAAATCTCTGTAACTGATTACTAATCATTTAAGCTGGGAGAAGATTACACTGTTCGAAGTCATTAGGGGGATCACTTCGACGGTGGTTGAAGGAAAGAAAATCACTTGTTTCCCCCATCAACACAGTCAGTGTTGATGGAGGAATCCCTCCCACTAAGCCATTGTGTTCTCCTGGCAGGGACGGCTATAACGGCTACTAGCAATAATTGCAGTTTAGCACCTGTACAATATTTATTTTTGTGAACTAAACATTTGTGGGAGAAAAGTATTTACTAGATAAAATGCAAGTAGATAAGCAATTCGTAGAGGACCCAGCCTTCAGACCAGGCTCCTATGCCACTTCTGAAAAGCGTAGGTCCGTATCTTCTCCCAGTTGTGGCAGTGGCTTGTCCATCCCATTCTTTCTCCTGAAGGAGTGTTGCTCCTGCTGTCACTTTGATTTGGTACTTTTACTTGTCTTTTTGATCTCATTCACAACATTTGATCTGTAAATCCTGTATTTCTCAGATCTGTTCTTCTATTTTAACAGAAGAAGAAAGTTTAGTGACGCTCAGTAATCAAGCATTATCTGCACTAAAGCGAAAAACCTCCCCCAATGGTGAGACAAGTTTCAGTTGTTTTAATATTGATCAACACCTATTCTAATGCTTAAAGGATTAGCAAAATATGTTGTATTATAAAAACTATATGTGGTTAATACATGTAATTCTATTATTCAGTATACTGATTTATTTTTTCTCTTTCACATGGTTTTATTTATTTTTCTTTCTAGCCCATTGAGGGACCCAGGAAGTCTTTAACTCCCAGGTCATACTAGGGTTTATTTACTAAAACTGGAGAGTGCAAAATCTGGTGCAGCTGTGCATGGTAGCCAATCAGCTCCTAAGTTGTTAAGTTTTAAAGTAGAACTATAGACAAAATCCGATTTTTTTTTTTCACCATCTGAGTCGCATTGCGGAGCTTTCTCTTCACTTCCTGTCCCAAAGCCAAAGAGGAAGTGAGGGAAAATCCCTGCAAACTAAGGGAATTCTTTGGGGACTCCCAGATGGAAGATTCCCCCTCTTTTACTTTTCTGGGGACAACCCAAAATGTGGGGTTTTCTTTTGCTTTCACTTTCGATAATAATGGTAAACAGGACAAATAGAGAGGGTAAATCTCCTTAACAGGGGCACATACAGCAATAAAAATTAACAGGTATTCTAATCCCTTGTCACTTTATCCAAAACCTTAAAAAAAAAAAGTTTTGCCTTTAGATATACTTTAAACTTTGACAAAAAAATGGAAGCAGATTGATTTCTATGCACAGCTGCACCAGATTTTCCACTCTCCAGTTTTAGTAAATCACCCTGTTGTCTACATGAGGATTGTTCACTGACAAACAACAAAAAACTGTAGGCCAACACAGGATAACCCCTCCTATTACATGCATGTCTCCTTTTTTTTGCTGGTGCCTTAGGGAGTATGAACATTTTCTTTTCTTCAGTTCTGTTGTGTTAAAGACTAATCTAATTTTTTTCTAGCACTTTTTTATTCTTTTACTTTTACTATAGGCAAAAAAAAAAAATTGTAGGCTAACCCAGGATATCCCCTCCTACTACCAGCATGCCTTCATTTTTTTTTTCCTTCAGCTCTGTTGTATTAAAGACTAATCTAATTGTTGTTTTCTCACCTCCAACCTTCCTGTATTACCATACAGAATAACAGATCTACAATGAGTTCTCCTTAGTATTCTTGTTTAAGGTGTCAACAACGGTTCCAGTTGTTGTGCTCCAATCAGCTTACTGTTCCCAAGCCAGAGCTCTTTATTAAGGTCTAGAAATTCCACACAGAATCTACTAAATTCATCATTGATTCCCTTCACCAAGTATACTTCCTGGACATCGAAGATGCTAACCTATGTACCTCCATCTTAACGGAGAAGCAGTGATTCCTATGTTTTGCTGTGGGGTCCCTGCAGCGCCAGTTCACCCATCCTATGCATTGCTATGGGGTCCCTTGCAGCACCTGTTCGCCTTGCCTTTCAGCCTCTGATTTGCACCTCAAGTTTTACTAGTCTTGCTGCTCTTTCATGGCATCCTCATTGTGAGATACCTAGATGACCTCCTATTGAGGCAACAGTCAGCTTCAGCTCTGTCAGACAATGTACCTTTGACCATCTAGACATCACAGCAGTTCGGATGAAGCCTGAACCTTGAGAAATTGCTGCTGGAACTGACATATCTGGAGAATCTGGGTCTCGTCCTGGACACAGCTAAGGTTGGAGTGTTCCTTTTAGAGGAGAAACTTAAGGCACTCAGGTCTGAGAATTGAACTCTCCAGACCAGGAGCTGTCAGACTCTCTGCTCCTGCATGAGGTCCTGATGGTTGCATCATTTGAGACAGTTCCATTTGTCTAGTTTCATTCCAGACCTCTGCAATGCAACATTCTGTCATTGTGGGACAGGTGATTGGGTCTCTGGACATACCAGTTTGTTTGTTGCCAAGGCATAGGTGTCCCAGGCTCTGGGGTCCTTCCTTCCTGTCTTTTTTGAGGATCCTCATGAAAGATGCAAACCTGTTGGGATCATTCCTCTGTGTTAACGATCATGCTCTTGGCTTCACTGCTTTGCTACAAATTAAGGCATGCTGGTAGGAGAGGTTATCCTGGACTGGCCTACAGTTTTTTCCAGTGTTCAAATTCTTCTATAGGCAGCAATGTTAACCGAAGGTTAAAGACCTTCCCTGCCCTTCAGTGGACTACAAGAGAAGAATTATATGGCAAATTTTTCTCACCATTTATCTGCAGACCAACAAAATAAAGTAACGGGGTTGAGATAAACCATTACTATCTTTTTTGTTCCGCCTTTTTCTTTTAAAGGTGTTTTAACACCTTGGTTTGCATATACAGTAAGTGTGGGGAAAAAAAAAATTTCTTAAAAAAAAAAAAATCATATAGTGAATTTAATCAAAGTTATAAGAATACAATATTTATTACAAGAGTGGTTCTTTATTATGTTACAGTTGATATTCATACAGTTAAGATGCTGACAGGCCAAATTACAAAAGAGTTCCAAGATTCAGTTCAGTAAAATATACACCATAAAAAACCCATAAGAAACTGTAAATCTCTTCTGGTGTTAAAGCTGTACTCTAGGACACTTAAAAATTCTCCCTTGCAGTGGGACTGCATCTGCACTGCAACCTTTAACGGCTCGTTTAGGTCTAGCAGTCATGGAAAAGTAGATTTATTTATTTAACTCTCTGCTCCTACAGGTTCCTATGGTTGCTAGACTGGTCCCTTTAGCTTCTCCCCAATGCTTTGGCTGTCTACAGTCCTGATGTCAAGACCGATGCAGGATCTATATCCCTGTATTGGACATGAGGAGGCTGAGGGACAGTCCACTGCATGGAGGGTCGCCACCTGTCAGGGGAACAGAGGACTGAGTAAGAACAATTGCTCTTAAAGACCCGTAGACCAGGGGTCTCCAAGCTTTCTACACAAAGGGCCAGTTTGCTGTCCTTCAAACTTGGGGGGGGGGGGGGGGTTGGGGGCCGGATTGTGACCATTGAAGTAGAAAATGTCCCGTTCTGTTGAGAAGTGCCCCCCATCGAATAGTGCCCACGCTTGCGCAGGACGGAGCCGCACTTCAATTGATTTGCTGATCAGCTGGAGTGACCAGGGCACAAGCGCACATCGTAGGAGGCATCTCTCGATGGGAGATACCATTTCACGGCCACAGTTGAAACCTATAAAAAACAGCAGGGGGAGACCGTAGTTCTCACATTGTGCCTCGCTGTTGCGGGGCGGCTTTACAGTGTGCTGATGGTCCGGTTGTGTCTGTGTAGCAGGGCGGGTTTGCTGTGTTGAACGTCGGGTTTTGTGTGAAAGGGCGGGTTGCAACACAGACAAAACCAGCTCTTCAACACAACCACTAGCTGCCCTCCATCAGCAGCGATGCGCAATCCGAGAACTATGGTATCCCCCGCTGTTTGTATAGGTTTAAATTGTGCCTGTGAAATGGTATCTCCCATGAGTAACCACGGCATGTGGCGTAGTTATGTCCCCTCAGCTGATCGGCAAATCAGCTGTTGTGCTGTTCTGTACGGCACATGCGCAGTACCTACTCGGCACTATTCGATGGGGGGCACTTCTCGACAGAACACCGGCATCAGTAAACAAATGCCCCATCTTTGGTGTCAGTGAGAGGAATTGTACCACATCGTTGGTGTCATTGAGTGGTAAGAATCGTGCCCCAATCTTTGGTGTCACTGGGTGGAATTGTGCCCCATCGTTGGTTTCATTGGGAGGAATTGTGCTCCTTGTTGGTGTCAGTGGGGGTAATCATGCCCCATTGTTGGTGTCAGAGGATGAAATATTTCCCAAAGAGCCACAGTTTAGAGATCAATACCCTAGACTAAACAAGCAGACAACCCTTGCAGTGCAGACGCAACCCCACTGCAGGGGAGAATTTTTAGTTTTCAGCTTTAACTGACATTCTAATCTTGTTCATATTATTGTTTATCTCTACTACCCCATAAAAAGTCACAATGCTGTAGGCAACGCCACTGCTCTGCCTTTCTTTCATTGGAGAACAAATCTGCATCTGTCATCTAGTACTAACAGCCAAAGACATGGGGGAGATTTACTAAAGCTGGTGTACTCAGAATCTGTGCAGCTGTGCATAGTAACTAATCAGCTTCTAACTTCAGCTTGGTAAATTAAAATTAAATTACAGTAAAACCTGGAAGCTGATTTCTTACTATGCACAGCTGCACCAGATTCTGGGTCCATCATTTTTAGGCTGGCCATATATTATACAATTTTCTGTACAATTTTCACCTTCAGCTATGTAGTGCAAGGGCCTGCCTTATTGGAAATAATTGAAAGTGTTGTTTAGTTTTCACCTCATATTATATGGTTTTTGGTAAATCTAAAAGAAAATTTTACAAGAAACTTGAACATGTATGGCCAGCGTTAGTTAAGCTCCCCTAGAATGCTGAACTAACTTAGCTAAAAGGTAGATGATTCGGAATGAAAAATCCAGAAGTGAGATCTCTGATGGCCCCAGCAGGTTCAGAAAATCAGTCATTGAATGAAATGAAAATCCACCTATAACTGTTATAGGTGGACATACTGGGATAATGTCTTTTTCATAACTGACCCTAGTCTTGATGATCTTTTGTTAGAACGGAGTGGGAAATTTCAAATTTTTTTGCACATTTTTTTCATAGAACTTCATTGTCCAGATAAAAAGAAGCAGGCATGGATTCACAAGCCAACAAAACAGTCACATCAGGATTCTGCTAACTCATGTGAAATACCTTTAGCAGTAAAACTGATCAGTCCTCCTCAGAGTCATAACAGTCCTTGGGAGCCTCAGCCAACAGGCGGTGTATTAGGACAGCCAAGTGTAAATGACCAGGTGAGATATTACCATGTGTTATTACATGTAACTGTAGATCAGGTTACATAAGCACTTTGATGCTGCAGATTTTCTTTTTATTGTTCATTTCTGACTGAGCTAATGACTTCAATGTGATCTCTGCATGGTCAGAAGGAAACGGTTTGATACTGTCAGACATGCAGCATTTCACAGTAAAACGTATTTTATTCTGACTGTCATGTGACTGTAAACTTAAAACAGGATCACATCTGTACTCCTGAACTGCATTTCAAGCATAACTAAAGGCAAAACTTTTTTCATAGTTTTGGAAAGAGACGAGAGGGATTAGAACACCTGTCACTTTTTATTTTTGTCTGTGCCCCCCATTAAGGAGATTCACCCTCTCTATTTGTCCTGTTTACCATTATCATTGAAAGTGAAAGTAAAAGAAAATCCCACATTTTGGGTTGTCCTCAGAAAAGTAATAGAGGGGAAATATCCTAACGGGGACACTAGTTCTGGTGACCTGGGGGTCCCCAAGGAATTCCCTTAATTTGCAGGGTTTTCTTCTCATTTCCTGTGCGGCTATGGGACAAGAAGTGAAGAGAAATCTCCCCAATGGGACACAGATGTAAAAAAACTCTGACAGGAGTTACTACCCTCCCGTGCTCTATTGAGTGGGTTAAGATCTCTGTGCACAGGGCAGGAATATTTTCAGATGTCCCCCAAAATTAGAAAACCACTATCTGATTTGAGAGATTAGATGCCTTGTTGACAGTGCTTGGGGTACTGAATGTAGATTATTTCAGCTGTATTTTATGTCCATACCACAGGTGAAATAGGGAATTTAAGGCCAGGGAAATGCGAGTGCTTATGGGGCCTCGAAGTTACACAGGGGATCAGGGATCACAAACAACATTTTCCAGTTTCCCTTTTAAATATTTTTAGGGTATGTGCACCCTGCCATCTAATAACTGTGTTTTTAATCCTTTTTATTCCTTGTGTTTCTACTAAAAGCAGAAAGGACAGTGCTTCTTCATTCAGGTGTTACTTTTTTGCCAGTCTCTTCACTTAAATGTTAGCCATGTGTTTTTGGTACATTCCTTTTTTTTTCATACCTTAAAACTGCAGCATGCTGCAGTTTTTGTCCTGCTGGCCCCTACAACAAGTGGAAAGCAGGTCTCCATTTTCATTCCTTTTTTAATCCGTCTTCATTCAATTTATTTTTTTTTTTAGGTTTGTGCATCTTCCAGTGAAAAAAAAGCAGCTAGAAAAAAGGATTGAAAAAAGAATGAAGACTGAATGAAATATGGAAGCATTGTTTAAAAGAAGAATTAAAGATTAAAATTATTAAAAAGGATTAAAAACGGCAATAAATTTGCATTGCTGTTATTTGTGTTAATGAAAATGGGCCTTGTGCGCATACCCTAGCAGTCGGAAAACAAAAACTGTTTTATTTGCTATGGGCAAATATGTCTTTCATTCCTTTGCAGCTAGCTGACACTTGCCCCTCTACAGTTTATGGTATAAAAATCATTTGGATAAATATTTATTTTGGCATTAGATAAAGTTATGCTTACTAATAAAACGGAAAATTGTATTATACTACCGTAATTTTCCTTTCCTGGTGCCTATCCATGGCAGCATACCTGTGATAAGCTCCGCCCCGAAGTCCTCCCCTCAGGATAGTTAATACATTATAAAAGTGACAATCATACCCCCCCAATAGCATTCTCCTATTATATTGAAAACGATGGGAGGGCATGTATGCTGCCATGGATAGGCACCAGGAAAGGAAAATTACGGTAAGTATGATACAATTTTCCGTTTTCCTGGTGCCTCCATGGCAGCATACCTGTGATAAAATGAATAGCTAACAGGGTGGGTAATGCTCATAAAGAAAATTTTATTAAGGAAACGCAAGAGCTGACTCTATCGCCCTTCTTCCAAACTCCACTGAAGTAAGTGCCCCTGGATCAATTCTGTAATGACGCATGAACATGTTTGGGGATGACCAAGTGGCTGCTTTGCAAATGTTATCTAGAGAGACATTAGCCCTTGTCTCCCACGATGAAGAGACTGCCCTCGTTGAGTTGAGAGGGCTTTCACCGCCGGAGGATCCATCCCTCTAGCCCTATACACTTTCTGGATCAGCTTGCAAATCCATGAGACGATAGCTCTTGATGCAGCTTCCTTTCCTCTATTCCTGCCCCAAGGAAGTATGAACAATTTGTTTGATGTTCTAAAGGTACTTGTGGCTTTCAGGTAGCATCTTAGCACCTTGGAAATGTCCAATTCTTGTAGTGAACCTGAGAGTGGATCTGTAAAGGTAGGAAGTGCTCAGGCTTCTGAGAGAGTGGACCGACAAGAGACTTTTGGGACAAACCCCTGTACTTTCCGCAGTTCCACCCTATCCGGAAAGAAAGATATGTGCTCATCTTCTGCCCCCAAGCTTGTAATTCCGAGGCCCTTTTTCCTGAAGTAACTGCAATTAGAAAGACCGTTTTGAGCGTCAGGTTCCATAGGGAAGCGGATTCTATAGGGACGAAAGGCTGAGACATCAGACAGTCCAGGACAAAGGGCAGATCCCAAGCAGGAAAAGAACGTTTTACTGGAGGCCAGATTTTTTTGACTGCCCTGAAGAATTGAATGATGAGCGAGTTTTCTGCCTATCTTTTCTGGGTGGCTGCCGAGATAGCGGCCACCTGAACCTTAAGTGAACTGAGACTGAGACCTAGGTCCAGGCCACCTTGTAGAAAATCCAAGAGGAGTGCAGTGGATGGCATTATGGGATCCGAACACTTGTCTGCCACAAAAAATTTGAACTTATTACAGATTTTTGAATAAACATAATTCATGGAGGGTTTTCTGGCCTTCAAAGGAGTCGAGATCACATTTGCAGAGCAACCTAAGTACTGGAGTTTCTCCCTTTCAACATGCAAACATGCAGATTCCGCTTGTGAGGAGCTGGATGCACAAATCTCCCTTGGGAGAGGAGTTTAGGAAGCACCGCAATCTTGAGCGGGCGACACGTACTGAGGACCATTGCCCAGGGGAACCACAGCCTCCTCAGCCAGTATGGGAGAATTGCCACCACTCTGACTGGTTCCTTCATCAACTTGAGCAGAAACTTTGAGATTGAGGGCTTGGGAGGAAACGCATGAGCTCTTTTGCAATGCCACATGCTCGAGAGGGCATCTACTGCTTCTGTGATGAGGATGAGGCAGGCGAGAAATCTTGGCAGTTTGATATTCATTGGTGAGGCAAAAAGTTCGATTTCCGGAGGATTCTGAAGACTCATGATCCAATTGAACACCGAGGGGTGAAGAGACCATTCGTTGTTGTCTTGAAAACGACGAGACAGATGATCTGCCTCCTTGTTCAGATGGCCCAGAAGGTAGACCGCCTTCAGATCCAGCAGATTTCTATCTACCCACAACATAATGGGCTCCACTTCTCTTAGTATAGGGATGCTGTGGGTTCCCCCCTGTCTTTGGATATTCGACACTGCTGCTCTGTTGTCCAAGCGTACTCGGACTTGCTTCTGGTGTAGATGTTCTCCCAGACTCACTTGGGCTAGATAGACTGCCCATAACTCCCGCAAAGGGGGTAGTCTCCAATGTCTTGGAAAATCCCACCTCCCTTGTACTGCAAGGTGATCACAGTGTGCTCCCCAACCCATCAAACTCGCATCGGTGATAAGGATTTTCCAGGAGGGGCATTGAAGAAGACGAGGTCTTGAGATTAGGCCCTTCTGTGACCACCAGAGGAGACCCCTCCTCATGGGATCTGAGATTGAAATTCGCTGACACAGTGACTTCCTCCTCTCCAGAAGCTGCGTTGTACTGGGGGCTAGCAGTAGGATGTCATCCAGAAAGTGAAAATCTCGCAGTCCACTTTCCCTGAGGGGCGCCAGGACTGTGATTAACACCTTCGAGAATATGCTTGGGGATGTGCACAGACCGAAAGGAAGGCACTGTAACTGGAGGTGTGTGGGACCCACCGCCACCCTTAGAAATTTCTGAAAGGCAGGGAGAATGGGGACATGAAAATAGGCATCTTGCAAGTCTACTGAGATCATCCAGTCTCCCGGTTGGACCATCTGGATGATAGTTTGTAAGGATTCCATTTTGAAAAAGTCCAAATGAATGAAACTATTTAACCTCTTCAAATCCACTACTGGTCTCCATTCTCCACTCTTTTTGGGGATAAGAAAGAGAGGAGAATAGAATCCTATGAATCTCTCGGAAGAAGGGACAGGGATTACCGCTTGCTGAACCTGCAGTAGGTGAAGATATTTCTGCAGAGCCACCGCCTTTTGAGGTGAAGCTGGTCGTTTTGTTAGAATGAATGAGTCTTGTGGGGGATGATCTAGGAACGTCCAAAAATGACCAAAACGGACCGTAGATACCACCCAGGGATCTTTGCACCGGCTGGACCAGACTTCGGCAAACCTCTTCAACCTGGCCCCTACTGGAGGAAGTTGAAGTGGCCTCCTGTCAAAAAGTTTTCGTCCCCTCCTGGGGGTTGGAGAGACTCCTCTGTTTGTCTGACTTCAGAAAAGTGGCTTGAGTACTTCTCCAATTCTTTTTGGGATCCCTACTTTGACGGAACTGAGAGAAGTTCCTGTTCCTGAAATTTAGAAGAAACAACTCGAGAACGCCTAACCCTCCTGTCCTGGGGAAGTAATCCCGATTTTCCCCCAGTCACTCGAGAGATTGCCTTCTCCAGCCTATCCCCAAACACAGCTTTCCCGTCAAAGGGGATTTTGCACCAATTTTGTTTCGATGCTGCGTCGGCTGCCCAAGGTTTCAGCCACAGAGCTCGTTCGGCCATAATCGTGTGCAACATCGCTCTAGCTGAACACCTTACCGCATCAATTGCTGCTTCCCCTACGAAGTCTGCAGATAATTTGTGCTCCTCCAGTACTTTAATGATGTCATCTTTAGGTAAATCTTGACTAATTGCTAACCTCAATATTCTCGGTCCAGACCCTGA
Organism: Lithobates septentrionalis; assembly: GCA_037952835.1. NCBI lineage: Eukaryota > Metazoa > Chordata > Amphibia > Anura > Ranidae > Lithobates > Lithobates septentrionalis. The sequence continues at coordinate 1,009,106 of JBBDGP010002538.1, forward strand.
TGGCATTAGAGACTGAAGCTAATGCTATAGCTGGCCTGCAGGCTCCTCCTGACAATTGTTAGGCTTTCCTTAGGTCTGAGTCGATGCGCCTATCCAATGGATCCTTAAAGGAGGCTGAGTCCTCCATTGGCAGGGTGATGTTTTTAGCTAGGCGCACCACTGCAGCATCGACCACCAGAGGAGTGTCCAAGAGAAGAGTCAGACTCTGCTAAAGGGTATAACTTTTGAAGTCTGTTTAAGGAGAAGCGTTTGTCCGTCTTCTTCCATTCCCCCGCTATAAGATCCTTCAACTCTTCCATAAAGGGAAAAAAGGCAAGTCTTTTCTTTAAAAATTGAAAAAAGGACTTAGCTTTCTTAGGCGGTTCCTCCGCCTACTCCCAGCTGATGGCCTGCTTGACCGCAGAAACAAATGGCTGCACTAAAGAGAAGTTAAAGCCTGAGGGTTCTGATTCATCCGTAGAATCATCTGATTCATCTTTGTCTCCTGTGGTCGGTGGAAGTGGTCCTGATGTGGCCACTTGAGGACCCGCGGTTGATTGGCCTGGAAGGGTTGACTCCGAAGGGTGAACCTGCCCACTAGCTATGACCTGTTGCGAGGGAGATGAGTGCATTAGCTTGGCTAAAAAGTCCTTGACCACTTTTTTTATTAAATCCGTCACCTGCTGAACATCAGCTTTTTCTTGTTCAGCATAACCCCAAAAACAGTCTTTGCAGATCAGCTTATCTCCCATAGGAGTTGCTGCACATGCCGGCATTTTTTGGCACTTTCCCGCCTGGGAGGGCTGGATGACCAATGCCTTTTAGAAGCTGACCTCCCATCGGAATGGTGTCGAGAACTAGTCGATCGACTGTGATCAGAACTTGGCCGGGAGTGTCCACTGTGACAGCTAGAAGTCTTATTAGACATGTCTTGGCGTATAGGGCTGAAACTAGAGTAACAGCGTAAAGGCACTCTTTTGTTCAAAAAAAAAAATTTTTTCTTTTTTCTTTTTGTATTAGGTGCGTGTCCTTACCTAAGAAAACGAGGGTCTTGGTCTGACGGCGGCTGACTCATAACTGTGGGGGCAGCAGAGGGAGAAAAGCAGCAAAGTAGAATACTAGAGCAGAGAAAAGGGAAAGCCATACAATAAAAAAGGGGGAAGAATGTACAGCCTTTCCCCCTGTCACTAAGTATAGCTACACTAATATATATTACTCTTCTTTTTTTTACACATATACCCAAAAAAAAGAAACATATAGCCAAATAAATATATACTATATATTTAAGTAAGCCACTTTCTCTCTGTTATTATGAACATGTATCTTTTTTTTTTTTTTTTTTATAAAAAAAAAAAAATTACTCCCCCTCTAAAACACCAGAAATTACTCACCATATACGTCCACTACTGAGGCTACAGGATCATTCCAAGGGCAGGACCTGTTAAGAATGAGCCTAATGCCGCGTACACACGGTCGGACTTTTCAGCTACAAAAGTCCGACAGCCTGTCCGACAGAGTTTCGACGGACTTTCGACGGACTTGCGGCGGACTTTCTAACGAACAGACTTGCCTACACACGATCACACAAAAGTCCGTCGAATTCTTACGTGATGACGTACACCGGACTAAAATAAGGAAGTTCATAGCCAGTAGCCAATAGCTGACCTAGCGTGGGTTTTTGTCCGTCGGACTAGCATACAGACGAGCGGATTTTTCGACCGGACTCGAGTCCGTCGGAAAGATTTGAAGCATGTTTCAAATCTAAAGTACGTCGGATTTGAGGCTAAAAAAGTCAGTTGAAAGTCCGGAGAAGCCCACACACGATCGGATTACCAGCCAGCTTTAGTCCGTCAGCGTCCGTTGGACTTTTGTAGACGAAAAGTCCGACCGTGTGTACGCGGCATTAGGCTAACTAACGCTCTAAACATATAAATAGTTAAAGGGGAGGCGGACTCGCCCGACCCCCTTCCCCGCTCTGCCCCCCGACGATTCCGCCCCAAGTGCGGGAAAGCCCACAGGGCTTTACTCACAAGAGCATTGCTCGGCCAATCGGAGGGTAACAGACATTAGAATACTGCCCCTTCAGCGGCGATTCCAGAGAAGACAGGAAAAACAGGACAAAAAGAAATATACAGGCACAATATACAAAAGGCTCAGAAAAAGGAAGCCCTTACCTATCACCACCGTAGAAAGCCAGCTTAGCCCAATATGCAGGACTGTCGTTCCAAGTTTGGAATCTGCTGCTGCCCCAAAAGACTCTCAGAAGGGGCTCCCCTCTTATCAGCGCTGTTAGCAGCGTAAGATAGGGGACCGCATCTGGGAGAGGCTTGAACCCAGACGGAAGCTGCACATGGCAGAGGAAAAGACACGCACTGACACTATCCATCAGGTATGAGGAAAAAAAGGAGAATGCTATTGGGGGGTATGGTTGTCACTTTTATAATGTATTAACTATCCTGAGGGGAGGACTCCGGGGTGGAGCTTATCACAGGTATGCTGCCATGGAGGCACCAGGAAAGTGTTTTTTTCTTCCAACAAACGTAGGTAAAAACAAAAGCAATAGTGGTGAAATATTTGTTCTGTCCTAGGCTCAGTTCGTATACCCCATGAACTGAAAAAAGTTGTGATTTACACCATGCTAGCACTGTAGATTGTGAGAAATGTTTCACAAAAGGTCTTGGAAGCCCACAAACTGCGCATCCCTCCTGTGACCAGACACAGTGAATTACAATTACCGGGTATCATGTGATATGGTTATAACGATCACATGATAACAATGTAAACAAACTGTCATTAATGGATTTCCATCCATGAACAGCTTGCTTAGGGTTGTGATCTGTGATTGGCCACAGCACTTACATGGTACCTGGCTACCTGTACCATGTGATTAGCTGTAGGCAATCACAGACCACAACCATAAGCAAGCTGTTAACTTATTCATGACAGCTAAAACTATTATTTATACAGTGATCATCATTGTTTAAGCAATAACAGTGAAAAAAAATGAAAATCCCTCACCCCCCCCCCCCCCCCCTTGCTATGGGGACACTGAACTACTCTTATGACAGTGACAGAATTTACAAAACAAATAGTAAAAAAAAAATTGTGTTTCATTTCTTCATATTCTAAAAACTTGTGACAAAAAAAAACACAAATTCAAAACCTCACTATGCCTCTTACTAAATACCTCAGACTGTCTACTTTACAATAGGGGGTATTTGTACTGTCCTGGCATTTTCAGGGTCTCAAAAGATACGACAAGCAGTCAGTACGTTGGGATTGATCAACTTTTTATATATATATATATATATATATATATATATAGATATATATACACACACACACATACATACACACACACACACCACAGTTTGTAGACTCTCTATAACTTTCACACATAACAATTAAGATACCCTTATTGGAATTTCTTTTTACCAAAGACATGTAGCAGAATACATTTTGGCATAAAACACTCAAGTGTGCACAGACAAACTAGAAGCCACTGTGTTTCAAGCTAAGACTGACTACAGTGCTGGCCCTACCCCAGATACCCATGCTACCTGGTTACATAAACGTAGGGAATATGAGCTTTGATTTCTTAGATTTCACTAAAAAGAAAATGCTATATACTACCCAAAACATTTTTGAGCTTTGTAAGAAGGCTGGTCGTCTTCTAGCATATTTAGCCAAACCCTTTCTGGAGGATACAGGTATGTCCCTACCTCTATCCCTCACATTTGAACCCCCACTGGCCAACTTAGCACCTCACATCAAGAAGTTCTGGATGCCTTCATGTCCTTTTGCTCTTTAAATGCCAGTACTGCACAATATCCGGATGACCTTTTATCCAAATATTTGCCACACATTTCTCACCATTCCCTGTCTCCTCACCGGAGCCAAGGATTGGATGCGCCTATCTCTACTTATGCGATGGAGTTTGTGATTTCACGATTGCCTTCTCATAAAACATCAGGCCTGGATGGTTTCCCAGACAAATGGTATGCTACATTTAAACATTTATAAGGTCCATATCTTCTCAGGACCTTTACTGTGGTCTTGGAGGAGGGCATTCTTCCTCCTCTTTGAGGGAGGGGTTAATCGTTCCTATCCTAAAGCAGCACAAGGATCGACCTATGTAATTCCTACAGACCCATCTCGTTAATCAATGTTAATGTTAAGATCTTGGCTAAAGATCTCGCTAACATTTGAATAAAGTGGTTGCACGTTTAGTGAAGAGTGATCAGGGGGGATTTATTCCTGGAAGATTTTCTATTCAGAGGCTCTTTCACAACTTACAATACCCTCATGATCACTCTGGCATGTGAGCCATTGTCGACCTAGGCCTAGTTGACATCTATGCAGGTTGCGGTTGATGCATTTTCCGGGTGTGTTTTATGTTTTTTTTTTGCATGTGTTTTGTGTTTTTGGGAGGTGTCTGTTGGCTGCAGGAAAAACCATCAAGAACACAGCAGAAATGCATAAAAAATGCAAGCACTGCATTTTTTATGCGTTCCACTGCATTTCCGTTAAAGTCCAACCAAAAACACAACCTGCTGTAGGAAAAAAGTTCCTCACCCTTTCCAAAAAAAATGCACAGGTAGAAAATGCATGGATGTGAACTTGACCCATAGGAAACCATGTTAAATGGACTGCAGTGTGTTTCTGCAAAACTGAAAATGCACTAAAACACGCATAGGTGTAAACCAGGCCTTAGATACTTGTAAAGCCTTCGACAGTGTAGAGTGGCCTGTTTCATGTACTGCAGCTCAAAGGCTTTCCTCCCCAGATGATAGCTTAGATATGACTATTATATACCAACCTGGTAGCCTGGAGTTCACGTAAAAACTTTTGCTTCAGCTGCTTTCTCCGTTTACCAAGGTACATGCCAGGGGTGTCCATTACCCCATTATTATTTGCTTTGGCTATAGAACTGCTGCATGTTCACATTTGTACATCTTCTTCCATACGAGTCCTCACTATAGAAGAATGTATCCCTGTATGTGGGTAGAGTGGACCAGACAGTGGATGGATCCTTTATTGGATCTCATAGGTAGAGTTAATCTGCTCAAAATGATTTATCTACCAAAATTCTTTTAAGCTGTGGCTAATTCTCTCTGTAAAGTCAAACAGATTGATGCCATTTGCACAAGGTTTCTCTGGCATCGCCAAACCCCTAGAATAGCACTGTAAGTCCTGAATTTACCGACCCATGTAGCGGGTCTAGCATTTCCTAATTTTTGCCTCTATTATTTAGAGTCACAACTAGTCAGTGTTCATGACTGGCTTCAACCCTCCACGGCTAACGCCTGTAAAGCCACTGACGCTGCTATAATCTCGTCTTTTGAAACATTATATAACATTATCTATAAAAGTCAAGTACCCCCTTGCAAAGGTACCACCATGCTGGAAACTACTGTCTCTATTTCTTAAAGTAGTTCCCCAAACAACCCACTATGGAATAATCCCACACTGAATTGAGCTGCTTATAGTTCCTGACCCACAAAGGTGATCTACACAAGGAATTAGATATTTGTGTCAGTGTTATAATACCCAAGGATTTTAGACCTTCTCCCAGTTGCAGGAGTTCAACCTTCCCCCTACTTTTCTACTCTATAATTATCTACTGCAGCTTCCCCTTTAGGCACAACTTGGGTCGTTGACAGATCCACGCCTATTCACACCTCTTAAAAAATTGCTGACACAACTAAGTACATTTTTTAATATTGCCCACTTGCCACCAAATCACTTACATGTATGTAGGGTTATGGCTGCAGCTGTATGCCATAACTGTTTTTTTTTTTTTTCCAGCAGGTGATGCTTTTTCATCTAAAAGCAATCCTAATGTCTGATTAGCCGTGCTTTTACAGGCGGCGGGAGGGAATATTACCCCCTCCCTCCACCCACTGGCACCTCTCTGGGCTCTCCCAATGCGATTCTGCTCAGGCCTGTCAAGTTCCTCCACCCCAAACTCGCTCATCCATGTCTTTATTGACCTTGCTTTGTGCGCTGGTCAAAATCATTAGGTGGAGGGGGTTTTATGGTGTGGGGTTGTTTTTTTGCAGGGGTTGGGCCTGGCCCCTTAGTTTCAGTGAAGGGCACTTTTAGGACGTCAGCATACCAAGATATTTTGGGCAATTTCATGTTCCCAACTTTGTGGGAAAAGTTTGGATGTGGCCCCTTCCTGTTCTAAGAAGACTACACCAGTGCATAAAGCAAGGTCAATAAAGACATGGATGAGCGAGTTTGGGGTGGAGAAACTTGGCTGGCCTGCAAAGAGTCCTGACCTCAACCTGATAGAACACCTTTGGGATGAATCAGAGTGGAGACTGCGAGCCAGGCCTTCTCGTCCAACATCAGTGCCTGACCTCACAAATGCGCTTCTGGAAGAATGGTGAAACATTCCCATAGACACACTCCTAAACCTTGTGGACAGCCTTCCCAGAAGAGTTGAAGCTGTTATAGCTGCAAAGGGTGAGCCAACTCAATATTGAACCCTACGGAGTAATGCCCCGTACACACGGTCGGATTTTCCGATGGACAATGTCCGATCGGAGCGTGTTGTCGGAAATTCTGACCGTGTGTGGGCGCCATCGGACATTTTCCATCGGATTTTCCGACACACAAAGTTGGACAGCAGGAGATAAAATTTTCCGACAACAAAATCCGTTGTCGGAAATTCCGATCGTGTGTACACAAATCCGATGGACAAAGTGCCACGCATGCTCAGAATAAATAAAGAGATGAAAGCTATTGGCCACTGCCCCATTTATAGTCCCGACGTACGTGTTTTACGTCACCGCGTTCAGAATGATCGGATTTTCTTTGTGTGACCGTGTGTATGCAAGACAAGTTTGAGCCAACATCCATCGGAAAAAATCCTAGGATTTTGTCGGAATGTCCGAACAAAGTCCGACCGTGTGTACGGGGCATTAGACTGGGATGCCATTAAAGTTCATGTGCGTGTAAAGGCAGGCGTCCCAATACTTTTGACAATTGCGGGGTCGTGCAACACTGTACCCAAACAAATTTTTTATCATTTTGTTCCCACAAATAGAGCTTTCTTTTGGTGGTATTTGATCACCTCTGTGGTTTTTATTTTTTGCGCAACAAATAAAAAAAAAAAAAAATTGAAAAAAAACAAGTTTTTCTTTGTTTCTGTTAAAAATTTTTGTAAATAAGTAAGTTTTCTTCTTCAATGACGGGCACTGATACGGCGGCACTGATGGGCACCGATGAGGTGGCACCAATGAGGTGGCACTGATGATGGGCACTGATAGGTGACACTGGTATGCGGCACTGATGGGCACTCATAGGCGGCACTGATGGGTACTTATGGGTGGCACTGATGGGCACTGACAGGTGGCACCGATGGACATTGATGGGTGGCACTGATGATACTGATTGGTGGCACTGATGACACTAATGGGTGGCATTGCTGGGCATCACTAAAATATAATGGTGCCAATCAGTGCCCATTTGTGGGCACTGATTGGCACATGTGGATGGCTATGGGGTACATACCTCGCCATCCACATGTTGCCCCCTTCCCTGGTGGTCCTAGTGGCGTCCCTGGTGGTCCAGTGTGGTCATCTGAGGGGGGGCTGAGCTGATAAACAATCAGCGCAGACCCCCCTGTCAGGAGAGCCGCCGAGCGGCTCTCCTCTACTCGCGTCTTTCAGACGCGAGTGAGGAAAAGCCGATCAACGGCTCTTCCTATTGACATCATGATCAACCGTGATTGGACACGGCTAATCACGTGGTAAAGAGACTCCGGGCGTGCGGCAGCATGTTATCCTGCTGGACAATATGACGCCCAGTCAGGATAACTGAACCACCGCCCGGCCGTCAATCTGCTATAGGCCAGGCGGGAAGTGGTTCAAAAAAACTTGACAGAGGACGCAGGTTGTTCCAGGTCTAAATATATGCGTACTGAGTTGACAGATGGTATCCTTAGGCCTCAATTCCCAGACATTCCCAGCAGTCTGGGAATGTGAAATCCCTGCTCTTTTCCCTCTTCTCCTTAAAGTGTTTGTTATCCCAGCATTTCATATTCCTGGATTTGTGCCTGCCGTACCATGTACTTGTATGAAAACATATCCTGTTTTCTTTGTGTAGCTTCCTTTGTGTGAAATCCCTGGTAATCCTGCCAGTCCCTCTGATTTTCTATTAAAAACTGACCACACTAAGACCCCTTTCACACTGGGGCGTTTTTCAGGCGTTTTTCGGGCGCTGGAAGTGTGAAAGGGCTCGGGTGGAAAAAACACGAAAGCGCTGCAAAAAGAAGGACTTTTTTTGACGCCCTGCTATCGCAGCTCCCCAGTGTGAAAGCACTCAGGCTTTCACATTTGGATCGCAGATGAGGTTTCTTTCAGGCGCTTTACAGGCACTTTTTTTTAACGCTAAAGCGCCTAAAAACCCCCAAGTGTGAAAGGGGTCTCAGTGTAAAGCACTCGGGCTTTCACATTGGGATTGCAGATGAGGTTTCTTTCAGGCGCCTTACAGGCGCTTTTTTTAATGCTAAAGCACCTGAAAAACACCCCAGTGGGAAAGGGGTGTAAGCAGGAGAACACACCATGGTCAGTTCTCTAGCTATGCTGGGAACTCAGCCTGCTCTCTTCCAATGATCAGACTTGTGCCCCTCTGCACAGCCATTCACTGGGAAGCTCGGTGTGCTCCTGCTTCCTCTCGTCCCCTCCAGCTGTGATCACTTATTAAAAAAAGGAAAAGGGGTATTAAAAAAAAGTTTTTTTATATCTATACACAAATGTTTTGTCTTGCATTTCAGTTTTAGGCTTCGTTCACACCATGGCGCAGAGACGTTAGTTTTTCTGCGCTTGTTCTGCAAGGACACAAAAAAAAAACCCAATGGTTCTCTATGTGCCCTGTTCACACCACAGCGTGCAGATTTTTTCTGTGCAGGAATCTGCAACGTGTATGCAGAGGGTTCACAATAGCTGCGGGGTCCGGGGCGTCCCTGTTCACCGTTTCAGGTGGGAATCAGGTCTGAATTTTTCGCTGAATTCGCACCTGAAACAAACTAAAAGACGCACAGGACCCCCTGCAATTTGAACCATGCCCGCCCCAGAGATGAGTGAACCGACTCCATTGAGAGCTGGTCACAATCTCCTGATATGCGAATTGGATGCGGTGAAATCCACATCCACTTCGCATCAGTGTGAACCCAGCCTTATGCACAGGGAAAAGAACTGGTGTGACACCAACATTGGTGTGAATAGGGCACATAACTGATGTGCATAAAAACTGATGTCCACGTGCAAGAAAACTGCGGTACAGTGATGTCTCTGCAAGTGAAATCTGCGCAGTTTTCCCATCAGTTTCCATGCACATATGGTGTGAACGTGCCCCTAAACTGAATGGGTTGTATTACAAAGTGATTGTTTACAATCACTTTTAGTCCCCGTTCACCTCGGGCCGATCTGACATTTCAAATTACATGCCAAAATGGAGCCTATTGCTGGCAACAGGACCGTCTGAATCGGTGTGACGCCTCACCGGTTCCCAAAAGTAGTTCCTGCACTACTTTTGACAACTTCGTGGGCGATTTCAATAGACATCTGTGCATGAACCCGCACAGACGTCTCTCAAATTGCCCCCGAACTTCAGCTGAACTTGCAGGATTTCAAACCCGCCCTCAGTGTGAACAAGGGCTAGGTGCTTCTGGCATGGACCAGATCAATTCTGATTGGATTGTGCTAACCAGTCAGAATTGATCTGGTCTGTCCTGGAGGCGTACATGGAGAAGAGCGGAGATTTTAAATCCTTAGACTGCTGGAGTGGCCTTGGGGTGAGGATGGCTCAGCAACCCCCAGAGGTTTGGTGGGTGGGTGGCCAGTGTGAGTTCCCCTCCATTTTTTTCTGTAAAGGTGAACTAACCCTTTAAGGCTCCTTCTGTGCAGCATGCCGACTCCTCCTCTCAGGTTGGGGCTGCTTTCTGGGGGCCATTTACATGTCTGCACTGCGATGTGTGAAGAAATCCCATTGATTTTCATAGACTGGGCTCACATGTAAAATAAAAGGCGATGTAATACACTGTGGTATAATGATTGCTGTGCATTGGGTAACATGATTTACAGCACTTTAACGAAGCAATGGAGTTGATTTACTAAAGGCAAATCACTTTGCACTGATTTCCTTAAGTTTCCTCAGCTTAGTAAATCAGGGCCAATGTGAATAGTCCCTGACGTATAACTCCTCACACCCTCTGTGTCCCTCCTCACCCCCACCCCCACTGCTGGGACAAGGCCATTTGGTGCCCAGGGCGAAGATGGCAAACTGCCCCCCCCCCCCCACTGTAATATCCACATCTCCCCCACTGTAATATTCACCTCTCCCCCACTGTAATATTCACATCTCCCCCACTGTAATATTCACCTCTCCCCCACTGTAATATTCACCTCTCCCCCACTGTAATATTCACATCTCCCCCACTGTAATATCCACATCTCCCCCACTGTAATATCCACATCTCCCCCACTGTAATATTCACATCTCCCTCACTGTAATATTCACATCTCCCCACTGTAATATCCACATCTCCCCCACTGTAATATTCACCTCTCCCCCACTGTAATATTCACATCTCCCCCACTGTAATATCCACATCTCCCCCACTGTAATATCCACATCTCCCCCACTGTAATATTCACATCTCCCCCACTGTAATATTCACATCTCCCCCACTGTAATATCCACATCTCCCCCACTGTAATATTCACATCTCCCCCACTGTAATATTCACATCTCCCCCACTGTAATATCCACATCTCTCCCACTGTAATATCCACATCTCCCCATACATCAATACATCACAGTCTGCTCAGAACCCCCCCCCCCCCACCTGTCAGCCCACCACATCACAGTCCTCAACAACTCCATTTTAATGTCCACAGCGAGTCAGCACACACTTTCCCCCTTATCAGTGTCCTCACTTACCTTGCAGAGACCGAAGATCGGAGGGAGGCACGGCATGTCTCGGATGGAGGGCGGGTGTTGCAAGATGGTGATTGGTTGCTGAGACCGCCCTTCATCATAGCAGCCAATCACCTGCTTGTTAACCTCCGGCAGCTCTGTCCTCCATCCAGAACAGTCCCGCCTCCCGCTGTCGGCTCTGTGTGAGGATTACAGAGACGGCAGGTGGAAGAAAAGACGGCTAAATGGCGGTACCGCGGCGAGCCGCATAGGAGAGTGAGGCGGTCCGCATTTGGCCCGAGGTCTGCCATTTAGTGATGCCCGTTTTAGGAGACTTCACTGCACCCCCCCACCCCCAATAAATTGTCCCGCCCAGGACATCCGCCCCTTCCGCCCACCCCTTGTACCGGCTCTGCCCACCCCCACCCCCAGGGCAGCCATCAGAAATTTTGGGGCCCCTTACACAGCTTTAGGCCAGGGCCCGACCCCCAACATTCTCCAGGGCCCGCCCACTGGTCGTCCCACCGAATCGGCCCACTGGCCATCCCACCGAGTTCTTCGGTGCACCCACTTTTATTTTAACACTCTTACACCTTAATATATGAAAAGTGGATTAAAAGTCATCAGTGCTTTAAATATTTAACAGTAAGGCCCCTTTCACACTGGGGCGGTAGGGGCGGTGGGTGCATCGGCGGTAAAGTGCCACTATTTTTAGCGGCGCTTTACCGTCAAATTCACTGCGCTATTCAGCTGCTAGTAGGGCGCTTTTACCCCCCGCTAGCAGCCAAGAAAGGGTTAAATCCACCACAAAGCGCTATTATTATTATTTTTTTAATAGTATTGGCGGTGATCTGGGATTTTTAGCAGTACTGCAACATTGCGACAGACAGATCGGACACTTTTGACACTTTTTGGGGACTGTTCACAATTACACATCGATCAGTGCTATAAAAATGCACTGATTACTGTGTAAATGTCACTGGCAGAGAAGGGGTTAACACTTGGGGGGATCAAGGGGTTAAATGTGTTCCCTCAGTGTGTTCTAACTGTGTGGGGAAAGGAGTGACTAGGAGAGGAGAAATATTGTTTTTCCTACTTAGTATATGTTTTCCCTTCCCTGATAGCACAGGGATTTGTGTGTTTAGACTGGAGGAATGGATGGTGCTCGGCGTGGGTGGGGATGCGTGTGTTGTGGAGACTGGAGGGATGGATGGTGGTCAGCCTGGGTGGGGATGCGTGCGTTGTAGAGACTGGAGGGATGGATGGTACTCGGCGTGGGTGGGGAAGCGTGCGTTGTGGAGACTGGAGGGATGGATGGTGCTCAGCCTGGGTGGGGATGCGTGTGTTGTGGAGACTGGAGGGATGGATGGTGCTTGGCGTGGGTGGGGAAGCGTGCATTGTGGAGACTGGAGGGATGGATGGTGCTCAGCCTGCGTGGGGATGCGTGCGTTGTGAAGACTGGAGGGATGGATGGTGCTCGGCGTGGGTGGGGATGCGTGCGTTGTGGAGACTGGAGGGATGGATGCTGCTCGGCGTGGTTGGGGATGCGTGCGTTGTGGAGACTGGAGGGATGGATGGTGGTCGGCCTGAGTGGGGATGCATGCGTTGTAGAGACTGGAGGGATGGATGGTACTCAGCGTGGGTGGGGAAGCGTGCATTGTGGAGACTGGAGGGATGGATGGTGCTCAGCCTGGGTGGGGATGCGTGCGTTGTGGAGACTGGAGGGATGGATGGTGCTCGGCCTGGGTGGGGATGCGTGCATTGTGGAGACTGGAGGGATGGATGGTGCTCGGCATGGGTGGGGATGCGTGCGTTGTGGAGACTAGAGGGATGGATGGTGCTCGGCGTGGGTGGGGATGCGTGCGTTGTGGAGACTGGAGGGATGGATGGTGGTCGGCGTGGGTGGGGATGCGTGCGTTGTGGAGACTGGAGGGATGGATGGTGGTCGGCGTGGGTGGGGATGCGTGCGTTGTGGAGACTGGATGGATGGTGCTCGGCCTGGGTGGGGATGGATGGTGGTCGGCGTGGGTGGGGATGCGTGCGTTGTGGAGACTGGATGGATGGTGCTCGGCATGGGTGGGGATGCGTGCGTTGTAGAGACTGGAGGGATGGATGGTGCTCGGCCTGGGTGGGGATGCGTGCGTTGTGGAGACTGGATGGATGGTGCTCGGCATGGGTGGGGATGCGTGCGTTGTGGAGACTGGAGGGATGGATGGTGCTCGGCGTGGGTGGGGATGCGTGCGTTGTGGAGACTGGATGGATGGTGCTCAGCCTGGGTGGGGATGCGTGCGTTGTGGAGACTGGAGGGATGGATGGTGGTCGGCGTGGGTGGGGATGCGTGCGTTGTGGAGACTGGATGGATGGTGCTCGGCCTGGGTGGGGATGCGTGCATTGTGGAGACTGGATGGATGGTGCTTGGCATGGGTGGGGATGCGTGCGTTCTGGAGACTGGAGGGATGGATGGTGGTCGGGGTGGGTGGGGATGCGTGCGTTGTGGAGACTGGATGGATGGTGCTCAGCCTGGGTGGGGATGCGTGCGTTGTGGAGACTGGAGGGATGGATGGTGGTCGGCGTGGGTGGGGATGCGTGCGTTGTGGAGACTGGATGGATGAATGGTGGTCGGCGTGGGTGGGGATGCGTGCATTGTGGAGACTGGATGGATGGTGCTCAGCCTGGGTGGGGATGCGTGTGTTGTGGAGACTGGATGGATGGTGCTCGGCGTGGGTGGGGATGCGTGCGTTGTGGAGACTGGATGGATGGATGGTGGTTGGCGTGGGTGGGGATGCGTGCGTTGTGGAGACTGGATGGATGGTGCTCGGCCTGGGTGGGGATGCGTGCATTGTGGAGACTGGATGGATGGTGCTCGGCATGGGTGGGGATGCGTGCGTTCTGGAGACTGGAGGGATGGATGGTGGTCAGTCTGGGTGGGGAAGCGTGCGTTGTGGAGACTGGAGGGATGGATGGTGGTCAGTCTGGGTGGGGATGCGTGCGTTGTGGAGACTGTAGGGATGGATGGTGGTCAGTCTGGGTGGGGAAGCGTGCGTTGTGGAGACTGGAGGGATGGATGGTGGTCAGTCTGGGTGGGGATGCATGCGTTCTGGAGACTGCAGGGATGGATGGTGGTCAGTCTGGGTGGGGAAGCGTGCGTTGTGGAGACTGGAGGGATGGATGGTGGTCAGTCTGGGTGGGGATGCGTGCGTTGTGGAGACTGTAGGGATGGATGGTGGTCAGTCTGGGTGGGGAAGCGTGCGTTGTGGAGACTTGAGGGATGGATGGTGGTCAGTCTGGGTCGGGATGCGTGCGTTGTGGAGACTGGAGGGATGAATGGTGGTCGGCGTGGGTGGGGATGCGTGCGTTGTGGAGACTGGATGGATGGTGCTCAGCCTGGGTGGGGATGCGTGCATTGTGGAGACTGGAGGGATGGATGGTGGTCGGCGTGGGTGGGGTTGCGTGCGTTGTGGAGACTGGATGGATGGTGCTCGGCCTGGGTGGGGATGCGTGCGTTGTGGAGACTGGATGGATGGTGCTCGAAATGGGTGGGGATGCGTGCATTCTGGAGACTGGAGGGATAGATAGTGGTCAGTCTGGGTGGGGAAGCGTGCGCTGTGGAGACTGGAGGGATGGATGGTGGTCAGTCTGGGTGGGGATGCGTGCGTTGTGGAGATTGTAGGGATGGATGGTGGTCAGTCTGGGTGGGGAAGTGTGCGTTGTGGAGACTGGAGGGATGGATGGTAGTCAGTCTGGGTGGGGATGCGTGCATTGTGGAGACTGGAGGGATGGATGGTGGTCAAGTCTGGGTGGGGAAGCATGCGTTGTGGAGACTGGAGGGATGGATGGTAGTCGGCATGGGTGGGGAAGCGTGCGTTGTGGAGACTGGAGGGATGGATGGTAGTCGGCCTGGGTGGGGAAGCGTGTGTTGTGGAGACTGGAGGGATGGAGTAGATGCTGGGTGCGGATGAAGAGGGGTGTCCCACCAAAATGTACAGGCAGCACAGTCAGCAGCACACATTAAATATTTGTGACTTGCCCTCCATGCTGCACTCTCCGATCTGTTATTGCTATCTGTGTCCATGTGCACTGTCCATGGCCACTCCCCCTGTCCCTGTCCTGCCCAATCACAGTCTGAGCAAATCCTGCAGCAGCTATTAGGCTCTGCCTCCGCTGGGATGGATAAGCAGAGAGTATTGATCACACATCTCCTGACCCCCCTTATCAGCTGGCAGCTGGAGAGAGGAGGAAAGAAAGATTTCTTTTACCATGGCCAATACTCTAGCTCAGCGAAGCTGGCCCCCCTACAATCAGCACAAATAAAAACTCAAGTGTGTTTCTTTAGTGCTACGTTTGTGCTGTTTTGTGCCGTAAAAATTTACATTTGTGCTGCTTTTATTTTTAAGATATTAGCAATTGTTTTTACCAGACCATGACATCACCTAGCCCCCCTACAACGCCC
Organism: Lithobates septentrionalis; assembly: GCA_037952835.1. Classification (NCBI taxonomy): domain Eukaryota; kingdom Metazoa; phylum Chordata; class Amphibia; order Anura; family Ranidae; genus Lithobates; species Lithobates septentrionalis. The sequence goes on from JBBDGP010002538.1 coordinate 1,024,464, forward strand.
AAATGACACAAAACTGGTCTCGTTGGTTAGTGCTACGTTTGTGCTGTATTGTGCTGCTAAAAATTCCGTTCTATCTTTTATCGTTTTTGCGTTTTTAATGATTTATTAAAGGTCACCAAAGGTCAGTCAGCCCCCCTACAACGCCCAAATGACACGAAACTGGTCTCGTTGGTTAGTGCTACGTTTGTGCTGGTTTGTGCTGCTAAAATTTCCATTCTACCTTTTATCGTTTTTACATTATTAATGATTTATTAAATGTCACCGAAGGTCACTCCGCCCCCCTACAACGCCCAAATGACACAAAACTGGTCTCGTTGGTTAGTGCTACGTTTGTGCTGCTAAAATTCCGTTCTACCTTTTATTGTTTTTGCCTAATTAATGATTTATTAAAGGTCACCGAAGGTCACTCAGCCCCCCTACAACACCCAAATGAGACGAAACTGGTCTAGTTGGTTAGTGCTACGTTTGTGCTGTTTTGTGCTGCTAAAATTTTCGTTCTATCTTTTATCGTTTTTGCGTTATTAATGATTTATTAAAGGTCACCAAAGATCACTCAGCCCCCCTACAATGCCCAAATGACTCAAAACTGGTCTCGTTGGTTAGTGCTATGTTTGTGCTGCTAAAATTTCCATTCTATCTTTTATTGTTTTTGCGTTATTAATGATTTATTAAAGGTCACCAAAAGTCAGTCAGCCCCCCTACAACACCCAAATGACACGAAGCTGGTCTCGTTGGTTAGTGCTACGTTTGTGCTGGTTTGAGTTGCTAAAATTTTTATTTGTGCTGTTATGGTTTTTAAGTTATAACAGTTTATTTTTTTTTCCAAACCCCACTCACTTTGCCCACCCTACAATCAGCACAAATAAAAACTCAAGTGTGTTTCTTCAGTGCTACATTTGTGCTGTTTTGTGCTGCTAAAATTTCCGTTCTACCTTTTATCGTTTTTGCATTATTAATGATTTATTAAAGGTCACCGAAGGTCACTCAGCCCCCTACAACACCCAAATTACACAAAACTGGTCTCGTTGGTTAGTGCTACGTTTGTGCTGCTAAAATTTCCGTTCTATCTTTTATCGTTTTCGCGTTATTAATGATTTATTAAAGGTCACCAAAAGTCAGTCAGCCCCCCTACAACACCCAAATGACACAAAACTGGTCTCGTTGGTTAGTGCCTCATTTGTGCTGGTTTGTGCTGCTAAAATTTTTATTTGTGCTGTTATGGTTTTTTAGTTATAACAGCTTGTTTTTATATTTGTGCTTTTTTGTGTCATAATAATAAAAATTTGTGCTGCTTTTATTTTTAAGATCATAGCAATTTGTTTTTTCCAGATGATGACATCACCCCGCTCTCCTGTCACGTACCTGGATAGTGAGCTCCTGGTTAGAAAGCAGCCATGGGAGCACAGTGCGGTATGAGTGCCTGTGATCAGTCCAGTAGACTGCGTGGTAGCAGCAGTCAGCAGGTGGATGTGGCGGCAGAACCAGCTGGTGGCAGATGAGCTGGCACTGAGCTTGGCTGGTGGCAGACTGTGGGTAAGCAGCTGGAAGCAGGAGACAGATGAGACCTTGCTGGGCTGAAGAGCTGTAGCAGGCTGGATGAGCAGGATGCAGGGTCAGATGAGCCGGGTCCATAATGGTCAGGCAGATCAGGCATAGACGGCACACAACAGGATAGTCGGGTCACAAGCCAAGTCAGCAACAGGAGGTAAATCAGGCAAGAAGAGAAGGCAGAAGCAGAATCCAGAGACAAGCCAAGGTCAGGGCAGGTAGCAGTCAAACGGAGGTCAGGAGCAAGCTGGGTTAGGATCAGAGGTCAAACACAGGAATCAGGAATGAACACACAGAAGCAGCACACCAAATTGCAGCCTGTTTAAATAGTCTGTCTGGTGCCAGCATTGGTGACAGGCTCACGCTCATCTGCCCAGCCAGTTGCCAGTCTGCGCATGCGCATATGTATGTACAGGGAGACAACATTTGTGCTATGCGAAAGCCTTCCCTGACACCCCCTACAACAGCCAAACAAAATGAAAATGGGCTGGTTGGTTAGTGCCACGTTTGTGCCTATTCACTTTCCATTCTATCTCCTTTTGTTTTTCAGTTATTGTTTAATAAAGGTCACCAAAGGTTAACCAGCCCCCCTACAAGAGACAAAGGGCATGAAACTGGGCTGGTTGGTGCCTCCTTTGTGCTGTTTAAATATCAGTTCTACCACTTTTTGTTTTTCAGTTATTTACTATTTAACGCTTTTAACAGCGTCTCGTGTGCATGAGGCCTTATAGTATCTAATAACATGGGATGCCAAGTGGGTGGGGTTTGATCAAATAAAAACAAACTTTTACAATTAAGAAATCAAAGCAGCACACATAATAATTTTAACAGCACAAACGCAGCACTAACCAACCAACCCAGTTTCATGTGTAGGGGGGGCTGAGTGACCTTTGGTGACCTTTAATAAATAGTAAATAACTGAAAAACAAAAAGCGGTAGAACTTATATTTAAACAGCACAAACCAGCACAAAGGAGGCACCAACCAGCCCAGTTTCATGCCTTTTGTCTCTTGTAGGGGGGCTGCGGTAACCTTTGGTGACCTTTATTAAATAACTGAATAACTTGGGGGTACAAACAATAACTGGAAAACAAAAGGAGATAGAATGGAAAGTAAATAGGCACAAACCAACACAAACGTGGCACTAACCAACCAGCCCGTTTTCATTTTGTTTGGCTGTTTTAGGGGGTGTCAGGGAAGGCTTTTGCATAGCACAAATGATGTCTCCCTGTACATACATATGCGCATGCACAGACTGGCAACTGGCTGGGCAGATGAGCGTGAGCCTGTTACCAATGCTGGCACCAGACAGACTATTTATACAGGCTGCAATATGGTGTGCCGCTTCTGTGTGTTCATTACTGATTACTGTGTTTGACCTCTGATCCTAACCCAGCTTGCTCCTGACCTTCGTTTGACTGCTACCTGCCCTGACCTTGGCTTGTCTCTGGATTCTGCCTTCTCTTCTTGCCTGATCTACCTCCTGTTGCTGACTTGGTTTGTGACCCGACTTTCCTGTTGTGTGCCATCTATGCCTGATCTGCCTGACCATTATGGACCCGGCTCATCTGACCCTGCATCCTGCTCATCCAGCCTGCTACAGCTCTTCAGCCCAGCAAGGTCTCATCTCTCTCCTGCTTCCAGCTGCTTACCCACAGTCTGCCACCAGCCAAGCTCAGTGCCAGCTCATCTGCCACCAGCTGGTTCTGCCGCCACATCCACCTGCTGACTGCTGCTACCACGCAGTCTACTGGACTGATCACAGGCACTCATACCGCACTGTGCTGCCATGGCTGCTTTCTAACCAGGAGCTCACTAACCAGGTACGTGACAGGAGAGCGGGGTGATGTCATCATCTGGAAAAAACAAATTGCTATGATCTTAAAAATAAAAGCAGCACAAATTTTTATTATGACACAAAAAAGCACAAATATAAAAACAAGCTGTTATAACTAAAAAAAACCATAACAGCACAAATAATAATTTTACCAGCACAAATGAGGCACTAACCAACGAGACCAGTTTTGTGTCATTTGGGTGTAGTAGGGGGGCTGAGTGACCTTTGGTGACCTTTAAAAAAATCATTAATAACGCAAAAACGATAAAAGATAGAACATAGATTTAAACAGCACAAAACAGTACAAATGTAGCACTAAAGAAACACACTTGAGTTTTTATTTGTGCTGATTGTAGGGGGGTAAAGTGAGTGGGGTTTGAAAAAAAAAAATCTGTTATAACTTAAAAACCATAACAGCACAAATAAAAATGTTAGCAGCACAAAACAGCACAAACATAGCACTAACCAACAAGACCAGTTTTGTGTCATTTGGGTGTTGTAGGGGGGCTGAGTGACCTTCGGTGACCTTTAATAAATCATTAATAACGCAAAAACGATAAAAGGGAGAACGGAAATTTTTGCAGCACAAATGTAGCACTAAAGAAACACACTTGTGTTTTTATTTGTGCTGATTGTAGGGGGGGGGGGGCAAAGTGAGTGGGGTTTGAAAAAAAAAATAAACTGTTATAACTTAAAAACCATAACAGCACAAATAAAAATTTTAGCAGCACAAACCAGCACAAACGTAGCACTAACCAACGAGACCAGTTTTGTGTCATTTGGGTGTTGTAGGGGGGCTGACTGACCTTTGGTGACCTTTAATAAATCATTAATAACGCAAAAACGATAAAAGATAGAACGGAATTTTTAGCAGCACAAAAGTAGCACTAACCAACGAGACCAGTTTTGTGTCATTTGGGCGTTGTAGGGGGGCTAGGTGAGGTCATGGTCTGGAAAAAACAATTGCTAATATCTTAAAAATAAAAGCAGCACAAATGTAAATTTTTATGGCACGAAACAGCACAAACGTAGCACTAAAGAAACACACTTGAGTTTTTATTTGTGCTGATTGTAGGGGGGCCAGCTTCGCTGAGCTAGAGTATTGGCCATGGTAAAAGAAATCTTTCTTTCCTCCTCTCTCCAGCTACCAGCTGATAAGTGGGGTCAGGAGATGTGTGATCTCCTCATGTTTCCTTCTCTCTTCAGCTGCCAGCTGATAAGGGGGGGGGGATTGGGGCTGGCGAAAATTATAGTGACGTTTTCTCTCCTCCTCTCACGGGCAACATCCTTATTGAGGGAGGGGGGCAGCCGGGCCCCTGGACTGGAGACATGTGGGCCCCTTACAGGTGTAATGCCTGTGCCACCCCCACCACTATATTCAGAGCAAAGTGTGCTGGGGCTCCTACTGGCAGCTCTATACACTTCTCCCTCCATATAACCCGAGGAGAGCTCCGAATCCCCCGCCAGCAGCAGCACGGCTGTCCTCTGATACGCTGAGGGAACGCGGAGAGGGGAGCTGAGATTGGGCAGGCGTAAGGGGGCGGGGACAAAGACTTTCCTTACTGGTTCTAGGATTGGACAGACGGAGGGGGCGGGGACAGTGTTCGTCTTTACTGATCCTTGGATTGGACCGGCAGAGGGGGCGGGGGCAGAGGCCTTCGTTACTAGTCGGTTTCCCAGCGCTCTGTGCCTACATTGGTGAGCTGTCCTCTAGCTGTACGGACGTGAGGCGAGGTAATAATATAGCCACGTACTCCGGCCTGGGAGCACACTGTGTATGAAGTGATTAGAGGAGGGGGTTTTATATATAAAACAACGTGTCTGTGTTCTGACGCTGTGTTGTCATTGCAGGGAGAAGCGTGCACCTGGGTGAAGATGGAAGCGGTCTCCGGTGAGTAGATGAACACGTGTTGTGTGCTCTGTACACACTGGTCATGTGATTTCCTCCTGTGTCCCAGTCTCCTGATCCCGCTGCTTTGCCAGCCTGCTTCCTCCATGTGTGGGCAGCAGGTGAGCTGACTTTATGGCTCTGTGTTCCCTGATCAGGCTCGGACTTGCCATAGGGCACACCGGGCCGCGTGTGCTTGTGGGGCTAATGCAGCTGAGCTGCTCCTTTGGCTGCCATTACAATTCGGCCGGGGGGGGGGTGGAGACTACAGGTCACGTTAGCTGTGACCATAAAGAGGGAGGGGTCTACGTGAGACGCAGCCGCCGTCCAGAGGGAAAGTGAGTGTTGTCTCCCCATGCGGGCGCCTGGTTATGAGGAGGAGCTGCATACACAGTAAAAAAATCCATCGCTTTATTTTTCTCCTACAGCCTCCGAATGCCTGCTTCTCATTTTTTCCCTCCCCGTGGGCATTCAGAGGCTGTAGGAGAAAAATAAAGAGATGGATTCTTCTACTGTGTAAGCAGCTGCTTCTCCCATCTAGCTTCTTTCTACTGCCCCCTAGTGCTCTCAGGCTCCCACCCCCTGATCATTAACTCGCCCCTCCCAGTGCTCACTGCGTCCCGTCCCCCCAGAGCTTTCCAGTGCTCATTGCGCCCCATCCCCCCTCAGTGCTCTCATGCTCCCACCATGCTCTCAGGTGCCTCCAGTCCCTCTGTGCTCTCTGCCTCCGTGTTCTCTGCTTGTGCTCCCCAGCCCCCCCCCCGTCCCCATCCCCCTCAGTGCCCTCTTCGCCACCTCATGCTCTCTGTGCCTCCCAGTAAATATGCCATGGGCTGCTCAGTCTAAAATGCCCAGGCCTATTTTTTGTCCCAGTCAGGGCCCGTCTCTGGTGCCAGGTTCCCTTCCTCCGTCTTATCTAATCATGTAGATCACAGGTTATCTGTGTTCTGACCCCTGCCCAGTGCTTTCTTCCAGAACTTCCATACCCTGACAGTGAATAAAGCCTATACTCACACTCAGCGTCTGTGCATATCACCGATACATCAGTCTGTTCATTAAATGTACTGCTGTACCCGCAGGGAAACAAGTCTCTGAACCTTTTTGAAAAACACATCACCTGACCGAACCACATGATGCTGCGACGTTATGTAAAACCGTGCCGTGTTTTCTACTGCCCCCCAGCACATATGTGAACCTAGAGTAAAGTACAGGAATGCAAAACATATACTGAAATTCTGGTGTCACTGGGGAAGGGGTTGTGGGGACTCCTGCAGACTTGGTGGCCCTGTAAGGGATGAGGAGAGAAGGACTTTAGGGGTCTAGCGTGCACGGCTGAAGGTTGGGGGGGGGGGGCAATATGGGTGGCTCTGCTCTAGGTTTTGCAGCACAGTGAGGGCTCTCAGGGGCACTGCAGCCTGCTATGGGAATTGGTTAGGGTATCAGCAGCTGCCTTAAGGCCCAAAAAGGGGGGCTTGTAAAGCGGGATCCGATTGCTCAGCAGGACCTCTCTGCTGATCCCCACTGAGCAGACGGATGACAGGTCCGTCTCCGATAAACAGAGCGGACACAGCCCACTCTCATCTATGGGGCCATCGGATTGGAAACTGCTTGCTTGTCTGTTTCCATGCCAGACTAATGGGGAATAGGTCCCCCATCTGTCTGTTTTTGGCGGACTGGATCAGATGGGGGTGGGTGTCAGAAGAATTGTGTCCGCTGACATCTGCCACTTCATAGAAGAGACTGGAGGGTCTGCCTGAAAAACTGACAGGTGGATTGGATTGTCTGTGTGAAAGGGGCCAATTCACTAAGAGATAAATACTGCATACATTTTAGGGTTAAGATAACTCGTACAGTGTTTATCTCAAAAGTAGTGTTTACCCAAAGTGTTAAATATTTGTTTGCAATATTACTTGGTGTTTTTGCACAATTTTCTTTTTACATGCTAACACTGCACCATAGGAAGAAATAAATTCACCCTGAAATACTATGAAACTGAAAACATTCTAGCTTGCTTTCATTCACAGAATGATCTCCCTCCTGGTGAAATGTTACAATTTATCTTCATTCCTGAGCTCAGGGCAGAACATTTCAACACTGATACATTGTATACTTTTACCTTACTGGAAAGTGCAGAGTTCTCGTTGTTTTGTCCTTTGCTAAAATACAGACTGCCTACTGGCAGGGGATAATCAATGTGTGTTCTTTAATAAATGGACTGTAAAGTTATACTAAACAAGCTGTTTAATTTACATGGCCCCTTCTATTTGGTTGTGGATGATGGCACTGTAATTATTTTAATTAAAAAAATCCTAAGTACCTTTTTTCCTAATTGATATACAGCGGTCCCATGACCCAGATCTTTCCTCGCCTGTCTGCAGGGAACCATAAGCAGGAGGAGCTTCTAGTTCCCTGCTGCTGGTCACATGTTCAATTAAAAAAACAGACTTTGGAATACAGAATACAAATTAATATCAAACCGTTTTAAAATAATATTATATTATATTTTTTTATATTTTTTTTTTTTCTCCCTCCCCCTTGGGGAAGGGAGTGGAATGGGCTGCTCAGATCTGATGGGGATTAAATGCTCAGCATAGGAACTCGCTTAAAACTGAGCATGTGCAGAGTTGCCACCACAGCTGCAAAATCCCTAGCTGAATTGGGGACATGAACAGAAGTTGATCAAATAAGCAAATTCTCTCATGCAGTAGAGGCCACATTGATCAAAATTTGGCCAGACTCTGCTGGACTTTATGAATTTTTGATAAGTGTATGGCCAGATTTACGGTTCCAGCTGGAGTACTCAGATCACTTCAGGTGGCTCACTTATTCAGCAAACTTCTTGCATTCTTTTCAATGACTGTGCAGCACTGTGATTGGAGGTGTTTATCCTCTATAAACAGAGCGCCATGCATTTTATAAAGAAGAAAAAAAAAAAAGCAAGATGTCTACTGAATGGTGAAGCTGAAGTGCAAGCAATACCGCAGTAATCTGACTACTGCAGCTGGGACTGTAACTCTCAGCACCCGACTGCACTGTACAGGGGGCAGTAGAGGCTCTGGCGTATTAACATTAAGGCTGGGTTCACACCAGTGTGAATTGGATGGGGATTTCCCCGCATCCAATTTGCATGTCAGGAGCCTGTGACTGTCTCTCAATGGAGCTGGTTCACACATCTCAAGCTGTTTCGGTGCGAATTGCATATTAGTGTATGTCAGCGCACATTAAAACACAATAAAAATGGATGGTAAAGGGACATGCTTTTTTCATACATTATAGCACAAGTTGGTGTGAATTGGCCCTTACTGATACCTCTGCGGTGCGATTTGAGCCCTTACAAAATGAATAGGCTCAAATCGCACTGCAAAGAATTGCATGTGATTTGAACAGGAATGTGGTGCGATTACTATCCCAATCACATGCAGTTTCCTGCACAGCTCCTATGTGAACCGAGGCTGAAGTAACTGACAGCGCTGGGTTCACACAGTAGCAGTGGGACAAACTGCGTGTGATTTGGATAGGAATCGCACTGCATTCTTGTTCAAGTCACATGCGATTCTTTCCAGTGCGGTTTGAGCCTATTCATTTTGTATGGGCTCAAATAGCACTGCAAAGGTATTGGTTTTGGGTATCGAAGCATTTGCAAGAGAACAAGTACTTGTGCAAATGCTTAGTATCGGCACCGATGCTGGTATCTTTGCAACCCTAACATTTATGCTACTTGGACTTCTCAATTCCCTATCCTCTGAGCTGTTGTATGTTAACCTTATCATATGAAAGATTTCTGAAGAGCCTAACAAGTAGGGTTGTCCCGATACCACTTTTTTAGGATCGAGTACAAGTACCGATACTTTTTTTTTTTTTTCAAGTACTCGCCGATACAGATTACCAATACTTTTTTTTTTTTTTTTTTGTCACGTGACAGTGTTTTCTTTTTTGTTTTAGTCAGCCCTGTTGGGGAGCTTTGGTGAGGTATCAGGGGTCTTAATAGACCCCTGATATCTCCCCCTTGAGACAGAGAAAGAGACCGGGGATAGAGATTCCCCAGTCCCTTTCTCTGCAGCCTCAGCTGCACTGAGAATGGAGAGAAGACAGCGGCTCCTCTCCATTCATAAACGGAGACATCGTAATCACAGGAGATTACAATGTTTCAGTTATGTGAATGGACGGTCAGCTGACTCTGTCCATTCACAAAGGAGGACAGCGGAACGGAGGGGGCATGGAGGATGCGGTGACAGTCAGCAGTAATTGCGTGTGGGGGAGTTACAAGCACCGATCGCTGCTGTATGTCACTAAAACAGCTGAAAGCTGCGGGGGGGGGGGGGGGGGAGAAGCTTGTAACTCCCCCATGCGCCAATCACTGCTGACTCTCAAGGTATCGGGGGAAGCATCGGGAGCATTTGCCCGAGTATATGTACTTGGGCAAATGCTCGGTATCGGTGCCGGTACCGATACTAGTATCGGGACAACCCTACTAACAAGCATGGTCTACTACTTTGGAGAATTTCATTGTATTTTTTTAGAATGTTGAATTTGGAAATTAAAATGCCATTTTAAGGAGCACCCATGATATGTTTGCTCCTGGCCCAACAAGGTCTTCAAACATGGATGGTGCCTTACTCTCTAGGCTCTCCAGGACCAGTCATTTAGCAGCCTCTGAAATAGAACATACCTGGGAACATGCATCAAGCCTAGAGCAAAGATTGCAATGATCCTCTAGGCCTGTCTCGGCTGTCCTGTAGCCTGGAGGTCATTTCTACTTTGCAAACAAAAATGGATGTTTGTAAATGTTGCTTAACACTGTTATTTGATTTGCACAACTTACACAGACATTATATTTGTATTTAGAACTTAGACTTGGCAAGAAGATCAACGAGGGCAAAACTAAAGAGGTGTATGAGCTACCTGATCACTCAGGATGTGTTCTCATGCAGTCCAAGGATCAGATCACGGCAGGGAATGCTGCCAGGAAGGATCACATGGAGGGCAAAGCCTCCATCTCTAACAAGACCACCAGCTGTGTCTTCAAACTGCTTCAAGAGGCCGGTAAGAATTATCACATGCTGCATGTTTGCTGTCTTCCTTTAATAGCCTTCATTGCATTATTTATTGATTATATTATTGAGTTAGGTTTTCCACTAAAAAATTGGAAGCAAATGGCAGCCACAGTCTGGGCTTCTTTTGCAGATGAGCTACTCAAAGCTCACTGCATCTGCAGGAGCCTAAATGATTTGTTTTCCGCTTTTGTCAGCGTAACCCACTAAAATTTAGAAGACTGCTTAAACCTTGGCCCTAAAATATTTCACTGAGTGACCCATGTCCATGTATATGTTTACAAAAAACAAACCTTCATACTTGCCTACATGGCTGCAGCATTGATTTGATGCTGCAGCTTTCCCTTGCTGGCTCTACACTGAGAACTGACTGATCAGTGGACTTTTGACTGCTCAGTTCTCAGTCTTCAGTGAGCAGAGAGCCAGTCACTGTCAGTCACCAGTGCTCACTGGAGAGCTGGGCTGTGGCGAGGGCTAAAACGGTGGGTTCAGGCTCTCAGCAGGATGCGGGTCAGGAATATGTTGGGTTCCCTGCAGAGCTTGGACTGGCTCTGACAGCGGGTTTTAGCCAACTGTTGGCTGAATCTGGGACACAGGAGTGTGGAACCAAGTGCATGCCTGTGATCCCCAGAAGTGCGTCCAAAAAAGCTTTGGCCATACTTCTCTCATAAGAGCCATCATTGTCTATTTCTGATTAGTACACTGGGTTGTTGGTAAACTTCTAATTGAGATCTGGTGATTGATTTAATGGAGTAAAGGTTGCACACATCCACCCATCCGCTCAATAGTGTTGGACAGATGCTGGATTAACTCTCAGAACTTTAATGTCTGATTTGAAAGAAGTCATCTGTTATCTTTTTGGTTAATTTAAGGACATCTTACACAATTGACCCATACAAGAAATCACATTATTCCTTGTTTGTTTCCAAGAAGGAAATGGCTAAATTAGGATGCATGCTGTGAGTATTTGCTCGGGACACACAGATCTCTTCTGGCAATGCAGTAATTGAATTACAAGCACACATTTATGCCCTCTGTGGGACAGTTGGGGAAAAGTCTGCAAATGAGTTGATTGTAGCCGTCTGAAAGGAATTTTATCTAATTTACAGCACTATTTCTAAACTGTTCTTTTGGAGCGATGTGGACCCCAGAAACTGTAATGGGGATCAATGCCATTTCTGACAAACAGCATGGCTCAAAGTTCAATATTCTTTGCTGACCTAATGCTGAGGCATACCAAAAATGTATATAACACTGGATCCCTTGCCTCTGTTCCTTGACTGGGTTGTTCTTCACCCCTTTCCTGCTACATGGTGCCATGCATATAGGAAGTATATTAGTGGCACCACCAATAGAAAATACATTTTAAGAGGTTGCAGGTTCTGATGCCAATAGAACTACCTACCTCTCCCTCTCCTTCGGGACAAGTCCAAGATTGTTAGTTGCCAGGGGAGTTGATTTATGTACTGTGATCATGCATATCTGTACTGTGCATTGTCTGAGGCAGTGTAGGAAGTGTAGGTTTTTTTTGTTTTTTACCTATATGCAATGCATACCAGTACATTATGACATTTACCTTTTCAGTTTAGGAAAGAAACACCCAGCGGTTTACTACCGCTTTAAAGGAAATGTTTGGCTGCTTTGTGTGGTTTTTTTATGGTTGGAATAAACCTAAGATAAAAAAAAAAAAAAAAAAAATTACCAGGCTAAAAATCTTTACAAAGCTCAGTGGCTCAAGCTTACACTTGCACACAGGAATAAGTCTTGTTAATAACTTCCCTTCTCTCACTGCCTGTTCAGACTCTATGGAGCATCACTTTTTGGAAGGGAAAAAACTAATGTTCAGAAAACCTGTAGTGATGTCGGTAACACACAATATGTGTTTTAAATTGTATACAGGTTTAAAAAAAAAAAATAAAAAAAAATAAACTATTAGTTTACACTTTAAGGAACTTTCAGAACACTTGATTTTTCTTCACTGTTATCTGGTGACTTTGTGTTCTTGCTCAGTTATGTATTATGAGTTGCTTAGTGGTTATAAACCCTTACATATACCCAGTGAAATGACTGACCTTAGGTAAAACCAAGATTAAACCAATCCTCCTACATAGGTTATACCTGTTTGGATGTAGAGAAGACTGCAGACAAAGTCCAGAATTTTTATAAAGCTAGTTTGAGCTGTCAGGAAACTAGGTGGAGAGATGAAATTACATACTGCAGAGCTCAGTCAGGAGAGCTCCGAGAGGTGATTGGAGGGAGGAGAGACGCCTCCCTTCATAGAGCACACAGGAACAGAGCTGAGGTTGTCAATCACAGGCTGTGTGCTCAAGCACCTGCATCGGTCACCATTTTTCTCCATGCAGATGGCAGAGGAATAAAGCAACAGACAGAAATGACAATTGGTGCTTCTAATTGAGACAAGTACACACTAATTAATATAAATAAATATATATGTGTATTCTATATAATCCCCTTTCTTTTTTTTTTTTTTTTTTAAATCTTGGCTGTTTGTCTTTCAGGTATTAAGACTGCATTTGTCAAAAAGTGTAGTGAGACAGGATTCATTGCCACCCATTGTGAGATGATTCCTATTGAGTGGGTATGCAGGAGAATAGCCACTGGCTCTTTCCTCAAGAGAAATCCTGGAGTCAAAGAAGGATACAAGTTTTATCCCCCCAAAGTAGAGATGTTCTTCAAGGTGGGCTAATTTTCTGTTCACTTTCAGCGACTGCAGTCACTAGTCCTTGTTGTTCTTAATGCCACTAATTAATTATGCATTGCTTTTTAACTGCAGGATGATGCCAATAATGATCCGCAGTGGTCTGAAGAACAGCTAATTGCTGCAAAGCTTACTGGTGCTGGTCTTGTGATTGGTCAGGCGGAGGTGGACATCATGGAGCATTCCACAGTGGCCATCTTTGAGATTTTGGAGAAAGCATGGTCTACACAGGACTGTACCCTGGTGGACATGAAGGTACGTGTATGCCTTTTGTATGGGAGATGGGATATTTTTGGAATTCTGACATTTTTATTTTTGGAAAACTAGACTCTACAGTACTGCACAGTAACTGCTTTAGTGTAAGCATATGGGTCAGGGATTAGTGTAACTGAAACTGGATAGGTTTTTTAAACCCCCCCCCCCCCCCCCAAACTGTCATTCAAAGTAAAATTCTTAAATGTAAAAGAGAGCCTTGAAATACATGGGAGTACATACATGCTCAGGACCTTAGTTTTTTTTTTTTTTTCTTTGTGTGTATGGCCACACCGCAGGCTCCACAACGCAGCCTGTGTTTTTGTGGCATAAACGGATATCACTATCCTCTAAAGTGGTGTTACGAAGAGGCCCCTTACTGCCAAAAATAGGATTTTTTTTTTTTTTTTTTTTTTTTTTTTTTTTTTATAACAGCTTACCTGTAAAATCCTTTTGATGTACATCACGGGACACCGAGCCTCAGTAATTTACTGATGGGTTATATAGGGTATCACTAGGTTGATTGGACACTGGCACACCCTAAACAGGAAGTTCAACCCCCTATATAATCCCTCCCAGGGATACCTCAATTTTGTAACAAATCAATATAAGTGTATTATAAGAGGGGTGGGACCTCTGTGTCCCGTAATGTACATCAAAAGAAAAGGATTTTACAGGTAAGCTGTTTTAAAAAAAAAAAAACTTTCTTTCTCGTACATCACGGGACACAGAGCCTCAGTAATTACTAATGTGACGTTAGAGCAATGCTATTTGAGGGGAGGGGACCACACACGTAGGGTGTATTCAGACCTGAGGACCTCGTACTGCTGCCTTCAGCACACTACGCCCAAATGCGATATTCTCATGCCTTCCCACATCCACCTGATAAAATCTGGTGAATGTATGGACTGAAGACCAGGTTGCAGCCTTACAGATTTGAGCCATAGAGGCCCGGTGACGCACCGCCCAAGAGGCACTAATCGCCCTTGTGGAGTGTGCCTTGACCTGAAAAGGTGGAATTTTTTTTGTTTCAAACCGTAAGCCTGAATAATCATTTGTCAAATCCATTTTGAAAGGGTAGACCTTGACGCTGCCTGCCCTCTATTGGGACCTTCTGGTAGTATGAACAAAACATCTGTTTTGCGAACCTGAGCAGTTGCCTCCAGATAGGTCCTGACGGCCCTTACTACATCCAAAGAATGTAGTGACCTTTCTTCCGAGGAACAGGGATCTGGAAAAAAGGAAGGCAGAACAATATCTTGGTTTAGATGGAAATCTGAAACCACCTTTGGTAGAAAGCTAGGATGAGGGCGCAATACCACTCTATCCTTATGCATGATCAAATAAGGCTCTTTACAGGAAAGAGCTGCTAACTCTGATACTCTTCTAGCAGAAGAAATGGCTACCAGGAAAAATAACTTCCTTGTCAATAAGACCAAGGGAATCTGACGTATGGCTCAAAAGGCTGTTTCTGTAAAACCGACAGAACCAAATTCAAGTCCCAGGGGTTTAGGGGAGCTTTAACTGGAGGATTAAGACGCGTCACCCCTTGCATAAAGCTTCGGACCAAGGAATGAGAAGCAAGTGGTCTTTGAAAAAACACTGATAAGGCCAAGACCTGGCCCTTAATGGTACGCAAGGCCAGCTTCATCTCTAATCCTATTTGTAGAAAGTCAAGAATTCTACCTATCACATATTTTCTGGGATGCCAACCCCTGGCTTCACACCAGGATACATAAGTCCCCCAAACTCTATGATGACTCACTCTGGAAGCTGGCTTCCTAGCATTGATTAAAGTAGAAATTGCAGGACCTGAAAGCCCACGACTCCTCAGAACGTGGGTCTCAACTGCCAAACCGTCAAATTTAGCGTTTGTAAGGCAGGATGGAATACTGGACCTTGAGATAATAGGTCTGGATGTGACGGTAGGATCCACGGGGAACCCACTGTCATTCTTACTATCTCTGCATACCAAGCTCTTCTGGGCCACGCTGGGGCCACCAGAAGTACCGACTTCTTTTCCTACTGGATCCCGCGAAGGAGCCGTGGCAGTAGCATAATAGGAGGAAACTCATAAAACCGTGAGAACTGATGCCACGGAATCACCAACGCATCTGTCCCGTATGCAAGAGGATCCCTTGTTCTTGCCACAAACTTGTCGACCTTGTTGTTGATCCTGGACACCAAGAGATCTACATCTGGTATCCCCCATCTTTGGCATATGGCCCAAAAGACATCGGGGTGAAGAGACCATTCCCCCAGACTAACCGTTGGCGACTCAAATAGTCCGCCTCCCAGTTCTCTATCCATGGAATGAAAACTGCCGATATGCATGGCACAGGCTTTTCTGCCCAGACTAAAATCTGGTTCACCTCCCTCTGAGCTGCACGACTCCTGGTGCCTCCCTGATAATTGATGTAGGCCACTGCTGTGGCATTGTCGGGCTGGATCCTGGCAGGGCAACCCTGTAGCCTGAGAGTCCAGGCCCTTAGGGCTAGATATGCCGCACGGATCTCCAGAATGTTGATGGGTAAGGTCTTCTCGATTTCGGACCATTCCCCATGGTCCGCAGACTGTTCCAGAACTGCTCCCCAACCCGAAAGACTGGCATCCGTTGTTACCACCGTCCAGGTAACCGGTAAAAAGGATTTCCCTTTCTGCAGGCTTTCGGGTATTAACCACCAACTGAGGCTCTGACGTACTGCATCGGAAAATCTAATGCCTGTACCTTGTTCCAAGCAGACAGGATACTGTGTTGCAGCAGTCTTGAATGAAACTGAGCATAGGGAACTGCTTCGAATGAAGCCACCATCTTTCCCAGC
Organism: Lithobates septentrionalis; assembly: GCA_037952835.1. Classification (NCBI taxonomy): domain Eukaryota; kingdom Metazoa; phylum Chordata; class Amphibia; order Anura; family Ranidae; genus Lithobates; species Lithobates septentrionalis. Next base: position 1,040,580 of record JBBDGP010002538.1, read on the forward strand.
AGCGTCATACAAAGATGGACAGAAGGACCCTTTTTCGTCCTGACTACCTGAATCGGCTCTCAAGGCACTGATCTTTGCCTGAGGTAAAAATAACTTCTCCTGGCTTGTATCTATGACCAGGCCCAAATACTCTAGTCTTCTTACTGATTTTAAGAAAGACTTTTCTAGGTTGAGAATCCAACCTAGGTGTTCCAGGTAGTTGACTGGTCATCAAGTTCCTGCTCAAACAGGCTACCGACCGGTCTATCAAGAGCAGGTCGTCTAGGTATGCTATGACAGTTATACCCCGAGCGATTAATCTGGCCAGAGGAGGAGCCAAGATCTTTGTAAATACTCGAGGTGCAGTGGCTAGCCCGAAAGGCAGGGACACAAACTGAAAATGGCGTCCTATTTCGAAGCGCAAGTACTTTTGATGAGCAGGAAAAATGGGTACATGCAGATACGCATCCCTGATGTCTATTGATGCCAGAAATTCTCCTCCCTGTAGGATGGAGACTACTGACCGGATTGATTCCATGCGAAAGGATCGAATCCTTAGGAATCGATTTAGATCCAGGATGGGTCTGACTTCTCCATTTTGGTTTTTGAACCGTAAAAAGGTTGGAATAAAATCCCAATCCCTGTTCTTCTGTGGGAACCACCACGATGAATTCTTGCGACAATAGTCGCTCCAATGCTAGAAGGAGCAACTGCTTTTTCTCTGGGGACATTTAAACTGAGGAAACGAGGAGAGGGGAATTCTTGGAACTCCAGTTTGTAACCTAGTTACTGTGGAGATTACCCATCTGTCCTGGAAATCCTCCTGCCAGAGCTTTGAAAACCGTGGCGGGGCGCTCCTTCATAAAGAGGTTTTAGCGTCTTGTCTAGTAGGCTTCTCTCCCCCCCCCCCCCCCCAGGACTCCGACCCAAGTGAAAGACGAGAGGTTTGGATGGTAGAATCTCTGATAGCGTCAACAGCAAAGCATAAGGCCGCTGGAAGGTTAGCCAACCCCTGGGCCTGCTTAACGTGGACTCTTGTATTGACAGACGTCTACAGGACAAGTCAGACTTTTATTTACGGCGGAAATGGAGGCGTCAACAGCCGGTATCCCCCACATCTTTATAAACTTTTCCTCCATAGGATAAAGTGTTTAAAACTTTTTTTTTTTCCGCCTAAAGTTTTAATCTGGGTGATCCCACTCAGAATAAATGAGCTTTTCTAGTAAATTATGAACAGGAAAAGCATGTGGTGTTTGAGGAGGCTTCAGTGAACCCAAAAGAAGAGGGTTCTTTAACTGACTCAGATACGGGTAATTTAAATGTGGAGCGGACCAATCCAGCAAGGATCTGTACTAACGCCTTCTCATCCTGAGAAGCTGAAGAGGGCCCTTCTCCACTTGATTCCTCCAGAGGAGGAATCATCGGTCCCATCCCAATCCTCTGAAAGGGATTCTTCTCCTTTTTTTTTTTTTTTTTTTTTTTTTTTTCCCCCAGAGTTCCTCTGCCTGAGGGTCCTGGGTAACAGAGGAAGACCTATTGCGTTTTCTTCCACTGAGTGAAGATGCGATTAAGGCCATTAATCTTTCCTCTAGTCCATTAATGGTTGAGGAAAAAACCTCCTGCGTAATGTATACAGGGGCTGAAGTGCCAGAAGCAGGTGCAGCCCCTGATCCCGACGGCTCTCCCTGGCCGGCCATCCCAGGTCCTTCAGGGGGGGGAAGGCACTGCAGAAGGGGGGTCCTCAGAGCCTGAGGGAGATCCCCCTAGAGCCTCTGGTTTTTGGGGTATTTGTACCTCTTCTACCCATAGTGCAAAGCAACAAGGTAGAGGTATCACACAAATAAAACACTGACTGCTGAGCGATGTAGTACAGCAACTGTCGCTGCTAGCAATGCCCAGCCAAATGTTTCTAAGTAAATGCTGCCTGGGAGAATGCCTGTGTCCCACCTTACATGCGACCGTCAGCTCTGTGTCCCTCCATAGGCACCTGTAAGTGCTTTTTTTTTATAGCCTGTGCAGCCGGCGATGTGAGAGTCTAGGGACGTTGCGCTAACGCTCCGCCCCCCTCTGACCACCCCTCCCGTCCCCTCGTTTTTCAAAAGGCGTGCGCTTTCCCGCGCGAGCCGACCCTCTGGGACAAGCATGGAGGGGAGGCTGGGGTGGAGGAGGGAGAGAGGCCGGCAGATGATGGGATCTGCCAATAGTAGTAGTGGCGGCGGCAGCGCGGTATACTACCGCCTTTCAGACCACCGCGGCCCCCCTAATCCTGGGGGGAACACCCTGAGGAAGAGCCCCCAGCCCATCCTACCTGGAGCTCGGCTGGAGGAGCTGTGCAGCGTGAACACTGAGCCAGACAAATCAAGCGTGTGAAGGTATGTGCTCTTGGCAGCCCCCGGTGGCGACAATAGGCATAGCATACATTTACTTAAAGGAGAAACCTACTAGAATTAAAAAAAAAATTCTGAGGAATCTCCCTTACCTTATCCAGCTGCAGGGTTCTGTTATACAGACCCAATCTTCACCTCTCACGGTGGGCTCCGTTTGGGAAAACCTTCAGAGACATGGGCCCCCTAGAAAAGGAGGATCCACAGTTCTGGGCCCGTAAAGCACCCCGCCAGGGATATGGCTAGAAAAACCAAATCCGGGGTCCAGCTCTCTAAAAAGAGGAGCATTACAGATAAAACCTTGTTTCTTCGGACACGAGGCCCGGGTACCATCCAATTCGGCCTAAAAAGGACACCTTGAAATGGATCCGGTTTGCATGGCTTGCCCCAGTATAGGATATAGGATATTCCCTTTTTGGAGCTCATCACAGCACATCTTTACAAGTGACCAACTCCTAAGACACTGGCGAAAAAACTGAGGTATCCCTGTAAGGGAAGGGATTATATAGGGGGTTGAACTTCCTGTTTAGGGTGTGCCAGTGTCTAATCACCTAGTGATACCTTATATAACCCATCAGTAATTACTGAGGCTCTGTGTCCCGTGATGTACGAGAAAGAGAAATCAAATTTTAAAATGTTATAGAAGGTTGATTCTGGTGATTATCAGAGGCTAAGGTAAAGTTACAGGCTCAGGAAGCGGACCCACTCATCATACACAGGCTTTCTAGATGGCTTTTAGAATTAAATGATGGTGAACTTTCTGATATTGGTACAGTTGCAGCTTTCCTTGGTAGGCCGTTTTTTATTGCCTAAAATTTGCTCTTTAAACCACTCTGCCAATCAGATTCCCCAATATGCAAAAGATCACTTTAAAGGATTTACTAGTGTGTGTATATATGAAATCTAATAATCCAACAATACAAAACCGCAAGGGAAAGTGAAAGTCATGCCAATATCTTTCTGGTAAGTGTCACTTGTGTATACTGAACGATTCCTTTTGTAATAGTATTTTTTTTTAAATGTATAATCGATCATCAAGTAATCTTTTGCTATTTTCTGTATCTACACCAGATTGAATTTGGGGTTGATGTGACCAAAAAAGAACTTGTTCTGGCTGACGTGATTGACAATGACTCGTGGCGTCTGTGGCCTTCAGGAGATAAGAGCCAACAGAAAGATAAACAGGTAACGAAATGCTGTCGGGAGGCTTGTAAATGAAGCTCTGTATACCTATCCGTTTGAGTTTGGGCTAATCCACACACATGCAAAGACCCTTACAGTGTGCAAGCGCCATTTGTGTATGTGTTTGGAGCTGCATGCAGGCAGCTTATGTTGGCCAATGGAGATGCAATAGCTGTGTAGACTCGCCCATACCATCTGAGTTGACAGGGATGCGTGCACCCTTCCCTTTTTAAATTTAGATGTGCAGGTGAGTCTGTACATCTGCTGCATCTCAATCAAGTAACATAGGCCATCTACATGAAGCTCAACACTGCTCCAGACACATAGTTCTTGCATACTGTATGGACCTCTGCACCCAGATGAATCGGCCCAAAAAGCAGATCTAAAGCGAAATGTATTGCCTTTCCTTTAATGTAGTCAATGAATTTGTTACTAACCGGTATTGAACATTTCCTAAAGATGGCAGATAGGTTTTGAATATGGGAAATATGACACAGGGTGCTCATCCCCGTGTTGGCCATGCTTGTTAGGAGAAATCTTGATCCTGGCTTTTCTACAAGCCAGCTGTGTGATGCCCACACAGTCTACAAACAGGTTGAGATCTCCCTTGTAAGTAAGCTTGGTGTGTTCCAGGTCATAAACCATATCTAGGTGAAATCTTGTGCTCTGTTAATCCTTTGCAATACACTGCTTTTATGAGTCAGTCCTGAAATATCTGTCCCTAAATGTGCAATAAAGTTTGAGTTTATTTTTTATTTAAATATTCCTAAAGTGGTCCTAGAGGATGTTTATGGTGACCTGTGTGTTTACTGCAGACTTACCGGGATCTGAAAGAAATCACTCCAGAAGCGATGCAGATGGTGAAACGCAACTTTGAGTGGGTTGCTGACAGGGTGGAGGTAAGATAAATAAATAAATAAGATAAATGGTTGCTATCAGTACATTATATTTGTACAGTTGTGAAGATGGGAATTCTGTCAGTGATTAGAATGGCAAAGGTTTTTGTTAGCTCTTGCCAAAATTGCAGTGCAATTCGTTTTTGTTAATGAGTGTAACTTTGAACTTCTGTGGTAGATGAAGTTCTGCAGTGCAGCTATAGAACTAGTCTTCTACAATAGAAATGTTCCCACCCTCCTGTTTTTACCTTCCATGACCTTCAAGCTAAAGTCCATGTAAACGGCTAAATTCAGTCTTAAAATGATTGATTGTAAAGCTTTGATTATTTAGTTAAAAAAAATAACAAATCTCATGCTTCCCTCCACTGTGTAGCTCGTTTTGCACAGAGTGGCCCTGAACACCAACTTCTGGGGTCCCTTGGCAGCTCCGCCCCACATCAGATAACCCCCTAGGAGAAGCGCGCTCCTGAGTCCATCATTCGGTGTCCATAGCCGCGGAATGTATGACTCGGCCCTGACTCCCGTGTCATTGGATTTGACAGCAGCGGGAGCCAATGGCTGCGCTGCTATCAATCTATCCAATCGAGAACCCCGGGCAGAGGAAGAGCGTGTCCCTGCCGGGTAAAGTTCAAAGGCTCAGGTAAGTTAAAAGGGGGGGGGGGGGGGACTGGGGGGCCAGTCACTGCCAGGTGTTCTAAAAAAAAAAAAAAAACACACAAGGGTTTACAACCCCTTTTTAATACTTTTGACTTTTTGTAATTCTGTGTAGTTTTGTGGTTGTAACACATCTGTTACACAAGTTCCTGGTTCAGCAGTGTGGCTTCATGTGTCACCTTCCCACCTCCAGCATCTCTCTTCATAAGAAGAGATCTGAAATGTTGTCTAAGGAGTCGGTAAGCTAAATTGCAAGGTGGTGTAGTGACCTGGCTGTGGAGTGTAGTAAAAGCATATACATTACAAGAATTGAAGCTGAACATGTATAGATCATTTGGCTGGTAATCGCTAAACCTACTGTGTGTTTTAATTGTATTGCTGCTGATTGAGAGGACTGACATCTGTCTTTTCAGCTCTTACTGACCAGTGTGAGCCAAGGAAGGGTGATTGTGCTGATGGGTTCCATTTCAGACTTGGTGCATTGTGAGAAAATCAAGAAATCCTGTGCAAACTATGGCATTCCATGTGAACTCAGGGTGACTTCTGCCCACAAGGGTCCTGATGAAACGCTGAGAATCAAGTCTGAATATGAAGGTAAGAATTCCCACTTTGCTAGAATGGGGTCTCTTCACCTCCTAAGAAGTGCGTGGTGTGTTCTTTTTTTTTTTTTTTTTTTTTTTTTTATTTATTTCCCCCTTACCTGCAAGGCAAAGGCATAATGTTTTTTTAGTATGCATCACATACTAGCACATTATGTGAAACTTGCCTCAAAACTAAGCCTTCCAGCGATGCGATTATCATCGCTGAAGACAGCTTTCATCTTCACCGTTGTTGCTTCCATGTTTGAACTTTGGCTCTGTGACAGGCCAGAGCCGCCGATCATGGCACAGGGCTCTGAAGAAACGGCACGATTGGCCGTTCCTTCAGAGCTCATGCGCCAGCGATTTCACTGGCTGCATGTACAGTAAATGCCTCCTAAATGGCGCACGTTTAGGAGATATATCCTCGTTAAGTAAATGATAGGAAAATCAAGCAAATCACACTTTATGAAGAGTTTTTAAGGTATTTTGATTAGGTTATTATGGAAAAGACGATTGGTTCTACCCCTACATCATAGCATTCTCCAGTTAAGGTCAGAACTTAAAGTGGGGAAGGTATGCAAACCCTGTCGGGTTTTTATTGCAGCCTTTGTCTCATACTGTAAGATTTATGCTTCTTTCCTAGTGGGAAATCTCTTCAGTGAGGACAAGACTGAATTTTTATTTTATTTTTATTTTTTTTCTCCAGTAAAATAGGAGGGGCATTTGGAAGCTGTCAGGTTATTACTGGCTTTTGTGTTCCTGCACCAGACACACACCCGCTCCCATCATTTCTTGTCAGAGGAACAGGAAATTGGATCTAAATCTTACTAGCAGGTTCACAAACGCCAATATACTGCAAGGGCCCATTCACACTAGTAACTTCATGTGAATCGTACAGGAATGCTGTGCAGTTCCTGTAAGATTCACTTGCAGTGCGATTTCGGCCCCAACTAATTTTGAATGGGCTGAAATCGCACTACGCCGCACCAAAAGTAGTACATGTGCTACTTTTTGAAACGCATGGTACTTTTGTACCGTGTGGGCCAATGCACTGTTTGCCATCTGTGTTTGGGGTGTTAAATTTGCACTGACACCCACAGCAGATGGCAAGGGTAGTGTGATTGGAATGCAGTGCGGGAAGCTGCACAGAAACATGGCTTTCCCACACTGCATTCTAGTGTGCATGGGCCCCAAGTTTGAATTTTTGCCAAGTCTATCTATGCAAAAAAAAAAGTTTGCTTGAGTTTGACTTATTATTATGCTCTGCCTCTTGTTTAAGGTTATCTGGTGTCGCAATATACAGATGTGAATAATGGCAATTGAGCATGCTGTGGTAGTAGTTTTAGGCTACAAGAAACAAGAGTATGACCCATTCTAAAATACAAATCTTGACAAAGTCCTCAGCTCCTTTACACTGCATGATTTTATGTTGCAACATTTTATTTGTTTTTGAGGTTTTCAATAATAAAGCAATTAGTATATTTGTGTGTGTGTGTGTGTGTGTGTGTAGATATACTTTATTTAATGGGTTCCTTATAGCGCCCCGTGTTTTACTCTTGCATTGTCAAAATCTGTGTTCACATTTTAGTTCTCTGTGCTTCACTCTTAGGCGATGGCATTCCCACCGTGTTTGTTGCAGTTGCCGGCAGAAGCAATGGCTTAGGCCCTGTTCTTTCTGGAAATACTGCATATCCAGTAATTAACTGCCCCCCTCTTACGGCTGACTGGGGGGCTCAGGATATCTGGTCTTCCCTGAGGATGCCCAGTGGTAAGAGAAATGCACGCACACTACTAAAAAACCGCCAACCAGTTCTTATGAGTAATAACATTGCTTTTAATAAACCAGAAAATGTTTAACTTGCACCCTCTATCCTGCTGCAGGTCTTGGATGTTCTACAGTTCTGTCCCCTGAGGCAGCAGCTCAGTTTGCTGCTCAGATATTTGGGTTGAACAATCACTTAATATGGTCCAAGCTACGCTCCTGCACCCTGAACACCTGGATTTCTCTTAAACAAGCAGATGTGAAGCTGAGAGAGTGCAGCATGTGACCTCCATTCCTAATGCACTGTTCTGTCTTGCTTAATTAAAGCACTTTATTTTTCTACATCTGTTTTGTGTGGGTTTGTTTTTTTTTCACTAAGTTTTTTTAATTTTAGAAGTGCTTTAGTGTGCTATATGGTCACCTCCTTCCTGGGTTCAGAACACCAGAACTGGTATGTCGCTGAACTATTTCTCCAGTAACAAGGATGTGAAATTTGGGGCGCAAAAAAAATACGTTGGTTACAACGACGAGTGATTATCCATGATCACTAAACATTGGAGCAAAGGTAAATTGATGTTGACCACAGCAGAATTTGGTTGTCAAACAATGGGAGGAATTAAGACTGGAGTGAACAGAATCTGGAACAACTGTTCATAGTATTCACCTTCTCCACAACCGTCTGAGCGCCTACCTCAATGACAACCTTCTCGATCCGGCTTTCACCCACAACATTCTATTAAACTGCCCAACTAAAACTCTCAAACGACCTACTAACTGCTAATGGCCATTCTATACTCACTCTTGGACCTTTTATGCTGTCTTTGACACAGTTGACCACCCACTCCTCTTCAACAAACTCCACTCCCTCCAGCCTCTGATTCTGCTCTTTCCTGTTCTCCTATCTCAGCGCATTTTCAGTGTAGCATACTACACAATCTCCTCAGCTCCATCCTTGGGACCCTCCTGTTCTCTCTACCTCTTCCCTGGGCCAGTTGATAACCTTCCACAGCCACCTCCTATGCTGATGACACAGATCTCTCCACTCAACTCACCCCCTCAATCGCCTCACATATCACAAACTTGCTGAGCAACATATCGGTATGGATGTCACACCACTTCCTTAAACTCAAACTGAGCTTGTAATATTTCCTCCTCCCCACTTTACCATTGAGATCAACAACTCAACCATTGGTTCCTCCATACACGCCAAGGTGCTGGGTGTAATCCTAGTCTCTGACCTCTCCTACAGCCCCCACATCCAATCACTGGCTACATATTGCCTCCTAAACCTCTGCAACATTTCCAGAATTTGCCCCTGACTAACGACATTGCAAAACAACTTGGTCACTCCTTGGTTATTTCCCATCTCGACTACTGCAACTCTCATCACTGGCCTACCCAGGCTATCCCCCCTTCAGTCCTATTATGAATGTTGCTGCTGCTAGACTGAAATCCCTTACTAATCTGTGACTGCTGCTAATCCCTACACTGGCTTCCCCTACTCCACCATATAAAATTCAAAATACTAACCACAACCTACAAGGCCACCCACAACATTCTACCCCTGATCTTTTGCTTTAAAAAAATAAATTACTTGCAGCCTGGACCTGAAGTGATGTCATAACGTCACTCCGGTCCTCCAAGGCCCTAGAGTCGATCAAAGAGTATCTTCACCATCAAACTGTTTCTTGGCTGAAACGGTGAGCTCGAAAAACACCAGCGAGTGTCGGGGGCGGCCCTCCCTGCGCTGCTCATAACAGTTTATTAAAAAGCCGGCCACTGACTGCAAAAAAAAAAATGATACCTGGGTTATGGCTCATATCTTAAGCCATAATCCCAGTAAAGCACTTGCAAACCGCAACGTGTGTGTATGGATATAGATAGTGATCCGTTCGGCAAGTGATTCATTTTAAGTGGTCTAACATGCTATAGTCACCTGGTTTTGACAAGTACATGCTTCCAGCTGACTATGCTGCAGCGCAATAGGGAACTGGCTGTGAAGCCATAATGCTTCACTGCCGGTTTCCATTAGCTGAGATAGCAGTGGCAGCACCCGAGAGCCGATTGAAAACATCTCCGGTGCGGACACCGCTGGATTCGTAGACAGGTAAGTGCCCTAATTAGTCAGCAGCTACAGTATTTGTAGTTGCTGACAATTTTTTTTTTTTTTTTTTTTTTTTTTTCCCCCGAAGGAGCCTGGTGCTCCTCTTTAAGAAATGCATACTGTAGACCAGGGGTAGGTAACCTTTTGAGCAGTGTGCTGAAATGTTTTCAAAAAAATTGAGCAATGCGATTTGATAACAAATGTCAATTTCACACTCAATCACCAAAAAGATTTTTTTTTATAAAGTAAATGCTGTAAACTACTTTTCAGTAGTGGGAATTTAACATCCTGCACTCCCACATCTCGGATCAGCCCCACTTCATGCACCTTCACACCTCAGATCACTGTGTCCCGTCCCCCCAACCCCCCCCCCCCCCCTTCTCATCTGCTCCACCACTGAACATCTCATTTTGTCCTAAGACTGAACTCATCTGTACCCCCTGCCCCAACCACTGTAACCCCCTGCTCATGTGTTCAACCGATGTACCTCTTTTCCCCTCTGCACATCTGCCCCACCGCTGTAACCCCCTGCTCATCTGTCCCACAAATGTACCTCATATCTTCTCTCTGCCCCAACACTGAACCCCCGCTCATCTGCCCTATCACTGTACCCCCCTGCTTTTCTGTCACACTGCTGAACCCCCTTCTCATCCCTCCCACCACTGTACCTCCTGCACATCTGCCCTATCACTGTACCCCCCTGCTTTTCTGTCACACTGCTGAACCCCCTTCTCATACCTCCCACCACTGTACCTCCTGCACATCTGCCCCACCACTGTACCCCCTTGCTCTTCTGTCCCACCACTTTAACCCCCCCTGCTCATCTGCCCCACCACTGTACCTCCCTGCACATCTGCTCCACCGCTGCATCCCCATGCTCTTCTGTCTCACTACTGAATCACCTTCTCATCTGTCCTAACACTGAACTCCTTTGCCCCACCACTGTAACCTGCTTTCTCATCTGCTCCACCAATGTACGTCCTGCATGTCTGTCTCGCCTCTACCCCCCTGCTCTCCTGCCCCACCAATACACCGCCTTTCACATCTGCCCCACTGCTCTTAGAGCGCCCCCCCCCCCGCTCATCTGGCCCAATGCTGAACCCCCCCAGTTCTTCTGTCCCACTGCTAAACCCCCTTCTCATCTCTTCCACCACTGTACCCTCCCTGCACATCTGTCCCCACCTCTGAACCCCTCCTGCTCTTCTGTCCCCACTGCTGTACTCTCTTCTCATCTATGATATGCAGAGTGGTGAAAGGAAGCAGAGATGAGACACATCTACCTGTCCTGGCACACTCATCCTACTGATCCACCTCTCACATCAAGCCACGTGCTTGTTGTATGTGATGTCACATGCAAGCATATGGAATGGATGCGCAATGATGAGCTCAGGTCAGGGGCCCTTTTTTTTTTTTTTTTTTTTTTTTTTTAAAGCAGTGGGCCTGTGTGCAGGATCATAAGTTGGGCTCCCACAGCTGAGAAAAAGTGGTTGGGTGTGATTGTCATTGCATTGAATACTAGCTGTGGCTTAAAGGGACACCGAGTGCAGGGGTTCAGTAGTAAGTAGTGCAAAGGTTCAGAAATAATTTCAACAAAGTTCCCAGAAGCTCAAAAGTAATTCTACAAACTGTCACCTGATTGTGGTTCTCAGTGAAATACCTTCTTTCTGAGATTGGTAGTGGCAACCAAGCGAGTCATCTTCCTGCAGATGGTGGACATGATGCAGATGGTGGAGGGCTAGCAGGACTGTGATTGATTGGCTTTAGCAGTGGCCAAGACAGTCCTCTTCTTCCTGGAAACAGGAGCTGCACCCAATCTTTTCCCCATCACAAAAGCTGATGATCGTAGCTACAGCAAAGTTAGAGAACCAAACAATGTTTCCCATCTTTCATAATGTAGGGAGGTGCAGTGCCTCCCCTTTAGTGCAGGTAGGGCGTAGGGAATTTTGAAATTGGAATGCATTAGTGTCTCACTGACACTTTCCCGCGCTGATCTGCTGATCCCCCCCCCCATCCAATTCGCATGACAAGTGAGTGTGACCAACTCTCAATGGAGCCGGTGTAATAATAAAAAAAAAAAATAATCCTTAACCTGTGAAAAGTCTCAACCGCGTCGCTTCCGGTGTGGCTATTTAGGTAAACAGCTGTTCGCACATCTTTACTGCACATGCGCAGGCAGGTTTTTTGGGTCCAGGAATATTTTAGTGCCTACAAAGCAGCTGTTCGAGCGGCTTTATGGTGAATGCGCACTGTTTTCAGGTCCAGAAAAATTAGACGAGCGGGGCGTGTTAGCGGGAGCAGTGCGTCCAGCCACTAACACTCCCCTAGGCTGCTCTGGAGAGGGGGGCGGGCTCCGTGCATAGCAGGGCTTTGTGTCAATGGAGCTCGGATTGACAGAGTGCCAGTGGGAGGGGCCTATGTCTGTGCTTGGAGAGGGGGGATGAGCCCTGTGAATAGCTGTGTCCTGTGTAAATGAATCCTGTGCCCAAGAGCTTGCAATCTATGACAATGACCTAAAGTTTACTTGGTAGTATAGGAAAGCCCATCAGAAGAGCTGTGTCTATTCTTATCTCTGTTTACTCTTTGTTCTTTTGAAAATGTGCTGTATATAGTGCATGTAAAGCTGTAGCTGTGCTCCCTGGAGAAATGCTGATTTCCCATCCGTGCTGCTGGGGAGGGAGCTCAGGCGATCATGAATGAGGGATCTGCAGACTTGGTCATGGTGAGTGAGAGCACCCCATCTCCCCCCGAGGACATGGACCCCCCCCATGTCCCCCCGAGGACATGGACCCCCCCCATGTCCCCCCGAGGACATGGACCCCCCCCATGTCCCCCCGAGGACATGGACCCCCCCCATGTCCCCCCGAGGACATGGACCCCCCCCATGTCCCCCCGAGGACATGGACCCCCCCATGTCCCCCCGAGGACATGGACCCCCCGAGGACATGGACCCCCCCCCCATGTCCCCCCGAGGACATGGACCCCCCCATGTCCCCCCGAGGACATGGACCCCCCCCCCCATGTCCCCCCGAGGACATGGACCCCCCCCCCATGTCCCCCCGAGGACATGGACCCCCCCCCCATGTCCCCCCGAGGACATGGACCCCCCCCCCATGTCCCCCCGAGGACATGGACCCCCCCCCCATGTCCCCCCGAGGACATGGACCCCCCATGTCCCCCCGAGGACATGGACCCCCCCCATCTCTCCTGGGGACAGTCTCCCCTAGGGACAGGGATCCTATCACCTAGGGGCAGGAACACCATCCCCCTGGGGAAAGGGACCCCCATCTTCCCTGGGGACCAAGACCCCACCTCCCCTAAGAAACCTGATCACCCTGTGTGTGCCAACCTCACCACCCTGCCTGATCACCCTGTGTGTGCCAACCTTACCGCCCTGCCTGCCATGTGTCCTATGTGAGGGGCCCTCCTGTGACAGCTCTTATCAGGACTTCACCCCACTGCGTGCTCCCCCCTACACGACGGACCCCTCTGCGTGCTCCCCCTACATGTCTGCATCCTCTGACCACCTCCTATACCATTTCCACATTCTTTGACGTTCTCCTGTATCCTGTGCGCATCCTCTGACCACCTCCTGTATCCTGTGCGCATCCTCTGACCACCTCCTGTATCCTGTGCGCATCCTCTGACCACCTCCTGTATCCTGTGCGCATCCTCTGACCACCTCCTGTATCCTGTGCGCATCCTCTGACCACCTCCTGTATCCTGTGCGCATCCTCTGACCACCTCCTGTATCCTGTGCGCATCCTCTGACCACCTCCTGTATCATGTCTGCAATCTCTGAAGGGAAGTCTGGAGAGGAATCAAGAGTGAGAGCGCCGCTGGGATTGGGATTACTGGAGGAGTCAGACGTGTATGGATTGTGGAGAAGAGACTAAAGAATAAAACCAGAGTTAAGAAACTTGGAGCCATCTAACTGAGCCCTGCACGGTGCACCTATGAGGAGGTCAGTGACAGCGCCGTCAGCCCAGTCTGGGGGGGGGGGCTGTCGTCACTGATGTAAGGGGGGAGTGAATACAATAATGTAAGGGGGTACTGATATAAAGATTTCACCTTAGATTACTAACCCCCCCCCTTAGTGTATTCACTCTGCGGATGGTGGTCTCTGGCCACCAGTGTCTCCCACCCGCCCCCACATCAGAGTTTCCCTTTACATCAGAGTCTGCAGGATTCTCCCTTGCAGTGCAAGGGAACTCAGATGTAAAGGAAAAGGCTGCAGAGCATGATCTAAATAGGAACTCTGATGTAGGGGTGCTCTGGTCAACAGACCAGAGCACCCCTACATCAGACATTCTATTTTACATTCAGCAACCCAGGATCTCTATACCTAACCTTATGACAGCTTTCTCGAAATTTAGCGATATCTCCAATTTTAAGATTAACATGACCAAATCTGAAATTCTAAATATCTCAGTGTCAAATGCAACCGTAGGTCACTTGAAACAGTCCCTCCCCTTTAGCTGGCAAACAAATAAGATGAAATATCTAGGGATTTAACTCAACCCTGACCTGGCTTCTCTATTTCGCCCCAACTTTGTGCCCCTTCTCAACACAATAAGGGCGGACCTGCAAAAATGGTCTCAAATCTCGCATTCGTGGTTGGGGAGGATCAGCGTGGTGAAGATGAACCTACTATCCAAGTTACTGTTTTTGCTCCAAATGATACCGTATGGAATACCTATTGGTTTCTTTACGCTGGTTAGCTCATTGATAGGCAGATACGTATGGAACAGAAGAGACCCAGATTGGCTAGGTCTCTTCTTGTCAGATCTAAAAGGCAAGGAGGCCTGGCTTTACCTAATCTTAAGCAGTACTTTTGGGCAATAGTTTTAAATAGGATCTCAGAGTGGAAATATCGTAAGAATTCCAAATTATGGGTCAACCTGGAAATAGCACTCAGCGGTTCAGATCTCTTCTCCCAAATTTGGATCTCTAAGAAATATAGATCTTTATCATTGACCTCTTCACCGCTCACGCATTCGACTCTAATGGTGTGGGACTCACTATGTAAAGCTCAAAAATGGTCAGGCAACTCTCCTCTTATGCCACTGACGGGTCATAACTATTTTCTCCCTGGAAACAATGACCCTAGGTCACATACATGGAATTTGGGAAATTCACCTCTTCTTCACCAAGTGGTCACCCAAACAGGCATTGTCCCTATCTCCACATTACTATCTACCCCTACGGCGACACCCATGGATCATTGGAGATATCGCCAATTGACGGCATTTGTTCGCTCTCTCCCGAAACCAATCAGGGACGCCACAGATTTAACACCCATAGAATTCGCCTTCTCAGAAGACCAGCCGGTTGAGAGACCCATCTCCTATTTTTACCAAGCTTTACAGATGATAAACTCCACAGGCAATCCCACTTTCTTAACCAATTGGGAGAAAGATCTTAATAAAGAGTTGTCAGAAACTCAGAAGTCCACCATTCTCCTAATGGCTCACACCTCTTCCATGGCTTCAAAAACAGCAGAATTGAACTATAAACTGCTAACAAGATGGCATTATACCCCAGAAGTGCTTCACAGAAGTGCTTCACAGACGAATCCTCGCCACTATGCTGGAGAGGTTGTGGCGAACGTGCTACACACGCACATATTTGGTGGTATTGTCCACTGATCCACCCATATTGGTTGTCTATTTTGCACTGGGTAAAAGAGATTCAAGGTACTGAGATAACCAATGATCCGTGGGTTATACTACTCCACTGTACAGGCTCACCAGCAGGAACATACAAAAAATCCATTACACCCCACTTGCTCAATGCCGCAAAGGCACTCATACCCCGTTATTGGAAGCAATCGCACATACCGTCCCTACGCCAATGGCTAATGGAAGTAGACCATACATACTACATGGAAGATCTTACCTACTCCCTCAGAAATAAATCCGATCTAGTCCAGAAAATATGGTCCTGTTGGCTTGCCTTTAAATATACATCTGCATATACGGAAATTATGTCTCAAAATCAGTAAAAGATATGATATATGACACACTGTGTTGGTAGCAACCCCCCCCCCCCCATCTCTTTTTCTTCTCTTTTTTTTTTCTCTCTTCTCTTTCTTCTGATTATTCTGGAGATTATGTATATGCTTACATTTGAATGAAGGCCCACATACAGGCTATTTTGTTATTTGTGTTACTGGTTAGCTGACATCCACGGTGGTCTACACTGCCGGACTACTAGGAGGAGAAGCTACATATTGTACTCAACCATGTGTCAGGTTTCTGACACCATTTTTAGAATTTAATATGGTTACGATTACCTTACTTCAATTGTCGGCTACTTCGAGTAAGGTACCCTTAGGGCCCAATGGCAGATAAGATTATTTTCTTGTAAATGTTTTGTATTTCATACTTTCTCAATAAAAATGAATTAAACAAAAAAAAAAAAAACAACGCTGCAACCCCTCACAGATGCTATATTTGGAGCGCAGGAATGAGCCCTGCTGCAAAGCATTGCATCAAAAATTGTAATTACACACCCCTGTTAAACAGGGGCTGAAAAATTGGGCCTTAGCCACTGGTGGCGGCGCCCAGAACCAAAAATGTTCTTACAAGCCATCAGCATGATCATACAGGAGGAAGAGGATAATCACTCAGCATAACAGGATAGTCACTCAGCATAGGCAGTCTTGAAGGGATCTGACATTTCAAAAAAAATTATTCGGTTACATCAGCATCAGGTGCTTGGTATCTGGTGGTAATCCAAGACTGATTCATTTTTATGAAGGTCAGTCGATCGACCAAGTCGGTGGACAGGCGCACCTTGTGATTGGTTACAAAGCCTCCAGCAGCACTGAATGTGCGTTCCAAAAGAACGCTGGATGCAGGACAGGCCAGTAGCTCAAGTGCATACTGTGCAAGCTCTGGCCAGTGATCCATCCTCAAGACCCAGTAACCCAGATGTTTTCGGTGGGAAAGGTGTCCAAGTCAGATCTTGCCCCTAGGCATTCCTGCACCATGTAAGGCAGACGCTGGCGATGGTTGCTGGAACTGATCATACCTTGGGGCTGCAGACTAAAAAATTATCCGAACGCATCGGTCAGACGGCCACCTTCTCCACTGCTCCTTCTTTGACTGACCGAAGCCTCAGCAGTACGTTGTCCAGGACCAGGAGTTTGTAACCTCCCAGTCTCTGGGAACACGTTGCACAGACCTTTCTGCAAGGCCTCCCGAAGATGTTTCATCCTCTGCGACGGCAAGATAAGGTCCGCAACCTTACCCTTGTAACGTGGATCAAGGAGGTTTGCCAGCCAGTATTGATCCTTCTCCTTGATACCACGAATACGAGGATCCTTACGCAGGCTTTGCAGGATCAGGGAGGCCATGCAGCGTAGGTTTGCTGAGGCATTCATTCCGGAGTCCTCTGGGTCACTAAGGACGACATGATCCGCAGCCACCTCCTCCCAGCCACGTACAAGTCCATGGGTTTCTTGGGACTGTAAATGATCCCTTGAAGACTAATGCTGAGTGCCAGGCTCCACCTCCATGCTGACACAATCCTCCTCGTCCTCTTCCTGTGTGATCGGCGGGCACGCAGGAATACTGTCTGGATAAAGGGGGCCTTGAGAGGTAAGGAAGTCCTCCTCTTCCTCCCTCTGTTCTGCCTCAAGTGCCCTGTCCATTATTCCACGCAGCGTGTGCTCCAACAGGTGGACAAGAGGTTCAGTGTCACTGATGCATGCACTGTCACTGCTCACCATCCTCGTGGCCTCCCAAGGTCCCCTGACCCTGTCCTGGTGCCATAGTCACATTGGTACTCATTGATGGCGCTCTGCTGCGTGTGCAGCCACTGCAGCATGGCCAACATTGAGTTCCACCTGGTGGGCATGTCACAGATTAGGCGGTTCTTGGGCAGGTTAAATTCCTTTTGGAGGTCAGCCAACCGAGCATTGGCATTATATGACCTGCGGAAATGCACACAGACTTTCCTGGCTTGCCTCAGGACATCCTGTAAGCCCGAGTACCTACCCAAGAACCGCTGCACCACCAAGTTAAGGACGTGAGCCAAACAGGGCACATGGGTCAGTTGTCCCTGTCGGGGGCAGAGAGGAGGTTGGTGCCATTGTTGCATATCACCATACCTGCCTTAAGCTGGCGTGGCGTCAACCACCTCTGAACCTGGCCCTGCAGAGCTGACAGAATCTCTGCCCCAGTGTGGCTCCTGGCCCCCAAGCACACCAGCTCAAGCACTGCATGGCATCTTTTTGCCTGCGTGCTTGCATAGCCCCTTGAACGCCTACGGAGCACCGCTGGTTCCAAGGACAAATCAGCACAGGAGGAGGCCATGGAGGAAGAAGAAGAGAAGGGCGTGGAGAGAGGTGTGGCAGAATCACCACTAGTAGAATTTTGGAGGCATGGTGGCAGAACAACCTCCAACACTACTGCATCCTGTCCTGCATCCTTCGCAGCTGCCAGAAGAGTCACCAAGTGCGCGGTGAAAGATAAGCAACAACCCTGTCCATGCCTGCTGGACCATGAATCAGCGGTAATATACACCTTACTGCTGACCGCCCTGGCCAAGACATTGCCTTCCACATGCCGGTAGAGAGCCGGAATCGCCTTCCGTGAGAAAAAGTGGCATTTGGGAACCTGCCACTGAGGAACCGCACATTCCACAAACTAACTGAAGGGGGCAGAGTCTACCAACTGAAAAGGGAGCAGTTGAAGTGCTAGCAATTTAGCCAAGCTAGCATTCAACCACTGGGCATGTGGAAATTTGCCTGGTACAATCTGATGTTGTTGTACCGATAGCAGATTGCCCACAAGTACTTGGCTGTGACACACCTAATTCTACACCTTCATTCCTCTCAGTACAGGTCTCAGAGAGGACTGACAGTATAGTGGGGTTGGAGATCCCAGCTGACGAGGAGCAAGGAGAGGTCCTCTTTGTGTGGGTCTTTAAGGTACGCTTGCCAATGAACTGCATGGCAGGTCGACATATGTCTGGTCAAGCATGTGGTGCCCAAGCGAGTGATGCTCAGGAGGACATGGTGGGGCTAGGGAAGGAGTGACTGATACCATTGAGCCGAGGGAAGAGGCTGCATTGGCAGCTGCTTTGCCAGACAAAGTACCCTGAGCCTGGGTGAGAGAGTATGAGGACGGCTTGGTCATCCACTCTACCAAGTCTTCCACATGTTGCGGCTCAACACGGCCAGCTGCCGAAAAAAAGGACAAGTGTGTCTCATGGCCACGTGCTGATGAGGATGCACAGTCTCCACAATAAGCACTGTTGCCCCTAGACACAGAGCCTGCTTGCCCTCTTTTATTGGCTTGTGACTGCCTCTCCTTGTTGGCCTTCCAGACATACTAATGGTCTGCAGTGAGATGTAGCTGCACAAAGCTGGGGTGTGTGTGTGTATAATATATATATATATATATATATATATATATATATATATATATATATATATATATATATATATATACACACACATACACATATATATATACATACACATACACACACACATACTGATACTGCAGCTAGCAGAATCAACTGCCTGCCTGTAGTATTATTAGTATGAGAACACCAGCAATTGTCTTCAGGTAGTTTAAGGTGCACACTGTGCAGAGGACATAGTACACTAACTGTAAATACTGTAGCTGCCTGCCTGTGGTATTAATAGCAGCAGAACAACAGCAATTGTCTTCAGGTAGCTTTAGATGCACACTGTGCAGAGGACACAGTACAGTAACTGTAAATACTGTAGCTGCCTGCCTGTGGTATTAATAGGATCAAAAGAACACCAGCAATTGTCTTCAGGTAGCTTTAGGTGCACACTGTGCAGAGGATGCACTACACTAACTTGTAAATACTGCAAGTGCCTGCGGTACTAATAGGATCAGAAGAACACCACCAATTTTCTTCAGGTAGCTTTAGGTGCACACTGTGCAGAGGACACCCTACACTAACTGTAAATACTGTAGCTAATAGGATCAGAAGAACACCACCAATTTTCTTCAGGTAGCTGTAAATACTGTAAAAACACCCGCCTGCCAGTAGAAAGAGAATAACAGGAACGGATCTGGCTAAACTTAATACAGTGTGTGTCATATATATATATATATATATACACATACACACAACACCTAGGATGTGTGTGTATATATATGTATATATATATATATATGTATATGTATATATATATATATATATATATATATATATATATATATATATATATATATATATATATATATATATATACACACATACATACATATATATATATATATATACATATACACACACAATACACTAAGTGCAGCTAACGGACTCGCCTGCCTACTCTAACAAATCAAATGACACTGTCTCTCTCTCACAACGCCGGAACAAACTACACAGGGCCGACATGCAGGCGGCCTTATATAGTGTGGGGCGTGTACTAAACCCCCTGAACCATAATTGGCCAAAGCCACCCTGGCTTTGGCCAATTACGGCTCTCTGTACAGATGCGCTGTGATTGGCCAAGCATGCCGGTCATAGTGCATGCTTGGCCAATCATCATCCAGCAATGCACTGCGATGCCGCAGTGAATTATGGGCCGTGACGCGCCACTCGAATTTGGCGCGAACGGCACATATCGTTCGCAATTCGACGAACGGTCGAACATGGGTTCGACTCGAACTCGAAGCTCGGACCTTTTCATGTATCTAGTTGCAATGTAATTATTCATTGTGCACTTTTTGTATATTTTAATCACTCGTCACTTGGTGTTTATAGTGTGTATTTGAATTTTCATTTATATACAGTATCACTCTAAGGGTGAATAATTAGTTTTTTTAGGATAGCGCCACTGTTTTTTTCATTATTGTTCACTTCTAGGTTAGTTGCACTTCACAGAAAAAAACACCATATATAAAAAATATCAAAGCTTTACATAAAATCTACAGACATGTACCTTACTGTCCTCCATCCTTTTTTCCAAATGTATCTATTGCCTCTGTCTTGCTTCCTTACAGACTTTAGGGCATGACACAGGAAGGAGTTGACAAGCTGACCCCATTAGCACACACTCTGCATCAATCACCCACCCATTCCCAGCTGCACGTTTTTTAAATTAAATCAGTGATCACCCTTCTCACTAAATGCACGGGGGGGGGGTGTTTTGGAGCATTTTCACTCATCACACATAGGGCAGCTTAAAATTACTAGTTGCGTTCAGTGCCATTAATTGTTAACGGCACACCAAACACAGAAGCAAACACATTTTGCCATGTGAAAAAACAAGTGGCAAATGCTACAAAAACGCACAGTAAAGAACACTCAACCCACAAAACGCCAAAATATCCCATAAGCCACATATAGCATAGCCCATTGAAATCAATAGGCTGCCCTATGCGTGTCACAGGAAAAACAAGCCACAAAACATTCGTTCCCACTATGCTAGATGTGAATGGGTCCTGAAAGGTGAAATTGGTGCGTTAACACAAGAACAATGAGGCTCCATTCACATCTGTGCATTTCCTTGCATTTCAGAAATGCGCGGCACCAAAAATCGCTGTAAAAAACTCACCAAGCTCCGCACAGTTCTGTGCATGATTTTCACCGCAAATATTTAGTTTAATCCTCCACCATCCAGAATTCTCACTCACTAAATAACCATCAATTATAAGCGCGATCATCCAATCCACCAGGGATACTGTGTCCACTATTATGGTCTCCGCTCTCACTCAGTCTGAGCTTTTCTGGTTTAATACCGCACCTTGGAGCTATACTATTAGGAATCATTTCTGAAGGTATTCAAAGGGAGAAATGTGCTTGAAAGTGTCTAAACTCACCCTCCACTATGATGAATTTTAGGGCTGTTGTCTCATTAGGACTCCTGAGAAACGTTATGTGATACTGCGCCACGGAATCAACAAACACAATATAGAGCAAAGGAAATATAGATGGGCAAATGAATGCCCTAATACTCCAAAAAAGAAAAGAAAAATTGCTGCCTCTACAAATTGCTACCACCTAAATGGAGCAATGGAATATATTAGGAGGGTGTAGACGTGGCACTATTCTTCTTTACATATAGAATAAAAATAAATGTGAATACAACATAAAGAAGAATAGTGCCACGTCTACACCCTCCTAATTTATTCATTATTTTTTTTTTTTTTCATCAAAGTTTATTGTGAGAAACAAAAGATGCATCTGTGGAGACGCAGCTCCACTCAGTACAATACAGTGTAGATATATCATCAGAAACAACATTGAGCATCAGTTACATTGCAAGGTTTGGTATCAATTGTTTATGCTTGTACAACTGTAAGTCTTAATAAAGCAGATATCAATGATTATCATTCATGGATTCTGTATTGTCATTCAAAGAAAAAGAATAGTTGGAAAGGGAAAAGAGAAAAGAAAGAGAGAAAAGGGTATTCAGGATTAAGTCTTCAGTTTAAGTTGGTGGGAATCACTGTTCCTCACTGGACTGTTTTTCAACATTTAGTTTATCATATGAGAGTTAACTTTCAACCGGGACCTATTTCACAACATTCAAATATGCCTGTGAGTATTTATATATAAGCCAAGGTGACCAAGTTTTGTGAAATCTTTCCACATTTTCTCCTGCTTGTGCAATAGTCTCCTCCATCTCATAAAACTCCTCTATCTTATTAAACCATTCCTGTATGGATGGGATTTTTGTAGATTTCCAGTACAGTGGGATGACTGCTTTGGCCGCATTTAAAAGATGTTTAGTAAGTGAGTGTTTATACCTCTTAATGGGGAATTCCGTGATATGCAGGAGACATGCCGCTGCGTCTAACTTTAATTTTGTTTCTGTTATTAAGTATATCATCTCTCTGACCTTTGCCCAAAATGTGTTCAATATTGGGCACTGCCACCAAATGTGAAGCAATGATCCTTTGTCAGAGTTACAGCGCCAGCAAGTATCCGAGTGGTCTGGAAACCAAGAGTGTAGTTTTACTGGTGTGGCATACCATTGAGTAAGTAATTTGTATGCTGTTTCCTGAGTTTTTGTGCTCAGGGAGCATTTATGAGCAAAAACACATGCTTTCATCCATTGTGAAGTCGTCAATGGAATACCTAGTGCCCTCGACCAGCTCTCTCTGAGGTCCCTCTCACCCCTGTCTTCCCCATTTTGGATCCAGCGGTATGCTAGTGATGTCACTTTAGTGATGGGTTCCTCTGTCTGACATACTGACTCTAATTCTGTTAGTGGTCTATTGTAATTTTGCTTTCTTTGTGTTCTATTAAGGAAGCTACGGCACTGGAAATAGGTCCAAAGCTGTAGGTTGGGTAGTTTGTTTGTGTGTTTAAGATCTGTGAAGTCCCTAAACTCTTGATTGTGAAAACATTGTGAGGCTAATAGGGGTTTATTTGTGTCGTTCGCTTGAAGTGATCGGTTCCCCATTCCCGGTGGGAAATTGGGGTTGTTCTGTAGTGGGGTGAGCGGACTAATAAGTGACGAGAAGTTGGTAAGTTTCGTTAACTTATGAAAGATTGCTAAGGTGGTGCCCACTAAAGGATGTGACCTCATCTCCGCTGGTAGACTACTCCACTGAATCCAAGGTGAATATTTAATTGGTGTATGGCTCAAGTTTTCCTCAATTTCTACCCAGTCCTTGAGTGTAGAATGGCAGTGCCAGTCTATTATCCTAGTTATATGAGAGGCTAGGTAGTACGCACGGAAGTCTGGGATTCCCATTCCTCCTTTGTCTTTGGGCTTAGTAAGTCTAGAAAATCTCACTCTAGGTTTTTTGTGAGCCCAAATAAATTTCGTTTGAGTTGTATGAAGCACTTTAAAGAAGTTTTGGGGAATTTTTATCGGTAGATTTCTAAATAGGTACAGCACTCTTGGTAAAATGACCATTTTACATATAGCTGCCCGACCGAACCAGGATAAGCCTTTTGAGTGCCAGTTTTGTAAGTCTGAACAAATTGTTTTCAATAAGGGAGTGAAGTTGTATTCAAAAATTTGAGATAATTTAGGGGTCAACCATATTCCTAGATATTTGAGCGCTGTGTTTACCCATTTAAAGGGGCAATTTGATTGGATAGGGTCTAATTTATTTGTGGGGATCGAGACATTTAAAATTTCCGACTTGGTAAAATTAATTTTGAGGTTTGAGAAATACCCAAAGATAGAGAACTCTTTCATCAAGGAGGGGAGTGAAATATGGGGGTTCGTTATGAAGAACAACAAGTCATCCGCATATGCCGCCACCTTGTATTCTTTTTTCCCCACCTCGAAGCCCTGTATTGCCCTCTCTGCTACAATCCGTCTGACAAATGGCTCTAATGTTAGGATAAACAGCAGGGGCGAGAGAGGGCATCCCTGTCTCGTCCCATTTTTGATTTCAACTGTGCTTGAAAGGGAGCCATTAATCTTCAGCTGCGCAGAAGGGTTTTTATAGAGCGTAGAGATCCAAGACATCATATTGTTTCCCAAGCCAATGAACCTGCATGTTTCTAGCATGAAATCCCAGGCTACGCGGTCAAAGGCCTTCTCCGCGTCCGTGGACAGGAGAAGACCTTCGAATTTCCGCATCCCTGCAGCATGCATTAAATTGAGCGTTTTGATAACATTATCTCTGGTTTCCCTTCCTGGCATGAATCCTGCTTGCTCGCTTCCTATCAATTTGTGAAGTAAAGGTTTCAGTCTGTTTGCTATTATTTTTGACATCAATTTCACATCAAGATTCAGCAGCGAGATTGGCCTGTAGCTTGCACATTCTGACAGGTCCTTGTTTGGCTTGGGAAGAATTGTGATATGTGCCTTAAGGAAATCCGCCGGGATCTCCCTGGGCTCAGACATGTAGTTCAAGGCCCTTAGTAATGGTCCCAGCAAAGTTTCCTGGAATGTTTTGTAATAAATTGCTGTGAAGCCGTCCGGTCCCGGACTTTTCCCTGTCTTTAGGTGTTTGATCACTTGTTGTAGTTCATAAGTTTCTATGGGATTTTCTAGTTGGTTAATATCTTCAGTTGACAATGAGGGAAGTTTAGAGTCTATCAGATATTGACGTATGGCATGTAGTCTCGTTCCCTGAATTGAGCTAGGTTTCTGTGGGTTGGGTAAGTTATACAAGGATGTGTAATAATTATGAAAGTGGTGTGCAATTTTTTCAGTAGTGATGTCTAGTTTCCCTTCTTTTGTTCGTATGCCTGAGATATTTTGTTGTGTTTTCGCGTTTTTTATGGCTCTTGCTAGTAGGCTACCTGTTTTGTTGCCATGTTCGTAGTAGATTTTCTTTCTAAAAAATAAGAATCTTTTAGCTCTTGTGTCAAAGATCTGTTGGAGTGATTTTCTATGGTTTAAAAGTTCAGTTGCCGTATGTTCTGTTAGGGATTGTTTATGTAGGGATTCTAGGGTGCGAATCTTCTCTGTCAGGGATTTAATTTCGTTTTCCCTCTCTCTTTTACGGTGGGCGCCCATTCTAATGAGTTCCCCTCTGATTGTGCATTTGTGTGCTTCCCATATTGAAAGGGGGTTGATGTCTGGTGTGGAGTTAGTTTTGAAGTAGTCTGATAGTGATGTCGCTATTTGAGGAAGTGTAGTTGGATCTGTTAACAGTGCTGAATTTAGTCTCCAAGTGTTTGTTTTGGGTCGGTGTTCTGTGAGCTTCATCGACAAAGAGATTGGGGCATGATCTGAAAAGGTCTGTATCCCTATTTTAGCTCCAGAGACTATATCTAAATCTCTTTGTGATATAAAGACATAATCTATTCTTGAGTATCTGCTGTGGGGTATGGAATAGAAGGTGTAATCTTTTCCTTCGGGATTGATGAATCTCCAAGAGTCTATTAGTTGAAGCGAGTTCAGTAATGTTTTGATTTGTTTGAGTATTTTGTATGTGATATAGGTTTTGCCTGTGGACGTATCATTGAGAGGATTCAATGGGACATTAAAGTCCCCCCCTAGAATGATACAACCCGAGCCAAAATCTTTGAGTTGTCCAACAATTTTACGGCAGAAGGTAAGGTGTGCCGTGTTGGGAAAATAAACATTTGCTAGTGTAATAGGTTTACCGCAGCAATTCCCTTTCAGGAATATGAACCTTCCTTCTGGATCTATGAGTTTGTCAGTTAATTCAAAAGAAGCCTCCCTACTAATGAGTATGGACACTCCTTTGGATTTTGCTAAGTCATTCGTTGCATGGTATGCTTGTGTGAAGAACGAGTCTGTCAGTTTGGGGATTTGTTGAGTTTTGAAGTGTGTTTCCTGTAAAAACACAAAACGTGGTTTACCTTTTTTGAGTTCCTTTAAGAGGGTCTTGCGCTTTTCAGGAATGTTCAGTCCCTTCGTGTTGTGAGAGATTACTGTGGGCTCATGTCCTAGAGATGAGTACGCCATCTTGAGGGCCCAGAGAGAGCTGTCGAAGCAGTAACTGGAGAGATAACTGAAGTTTCCAATGAATTATACTTTACCCCTTAAAAGGTATAGGTAAAAAGAGATGAGAAAAAGAAAGGAAAGAATTAGTACCTTGAAAGTGAGAGCACTTAGAAAGTAAGATGGAGATAATGTGATCTCCCTTGAAACCCAATGGAGCCAAGGTAAAATGTTAGTGCCTCCTGCCAGGAAAATCCTCTCCTGTCAAGGGGCACTTTGTCGGAGCGCGATTGGCAGCCGCCTAATCAACTTGGTTAGTCCAACCAATTAAATTAGATTAGACTGAATCAAAAAATATAACACTCAATTAGTGAGCAAAAACCGGCAGCAGCCATACTAAACATATTATAAACATTAATGGTCAACAATGCACCCTAATAGTAGCCATGAAGGAACCTACAACCTCCCCTGATCTCTTTGACCTATATGACTTTACAGGTAGAGATGTCGATGAATTGTTTGAACATTTCTCTGTTCTCCTGGGAGACTTCAAGGCCCCCCTCCATGCGGGGGTATCATCTTGTCGTCTTCCTTTTAGAGATGGATTTAAAATAATCCTATAATTTGCGTTTTACTTTGCTTTTTTTTTTTTTTTTTTTTTTAATTTTGAGTTTTAAAGATATTCCTTTCATCGACATTTCCATAATCAATACTTGCTGAAGTGGGATACTGACAGTTATGTTTCAAGAACTGCAGGATCTCGTTAGTATCTCCTATTCTGATTTGTTTTCCTTACAACCATATTCTATCTATATAGTTGGCCTAGGCCATCATGGGGGGTAAAAGCAACAGTCCCCATAAACATAAGCTCCAACTTAAACTGCTGAGCTATAAGAACTGGCATTTAGTGTGTTGTTGATTCTTGATGTGAAGTTCCATTCGACCAGATAAAACGAAACCAGCCGAAGTGTCTCAGAATGTTGATGTCAGCAAGTATTAACTTTAGGGTCAGCATTCAAGGTGTTACTTCAGAAAAGATGCTCGTCCTCTTCCACGTGTAGTGTGGTTTTCTGTGGACCTTTTCAGGCTTCTTCAAAGCTCCTGGAAGTGTGAGGTCTGTTATTTGGGGTCCCCGCCTGTGAACCTCCAGGGCGTGCTGATTTCATCTTCTTGGAGATGCGTTTATCGGGCGATGATAAGGGGGATCTTTCCAATGGAGGTAGCATGAATTCCTGATACCACTCTGGCAGTTCGACCTGTTCCAGATGTAACGCTTGGCAAAAATCTGGGAGATCTTCTGGCGATCGCAAAATATGCTGTCTTCCATTTTGGTTCACTAGGAGAGCGAATGGGAATCGCCATGAGTAGCGAAGTTCCCTTTCTCTCAGCTTGTCTAGTAATGGTCTAAGAGCTCTGCGGTTCTTTAGAGTGATCTGAGACAGATCATGAAATAGCATGATGGTTTCTCCATTGAAGACTATCTGGTCATTCCTGCGTGCTTTCCTCATGATGTCTTCTTTCAAAGCAAAGCTCTGCAAACAGCATATGATGTCACGTGGTGGCATATTGTCAGGGCCTCTTGCTCTGAGTGCTCTGTGAGCCCTTACAAATTCAATGTCTGTCTCCTCTGGTCTTTCTAGCAGGCTGTTGAATACCCTCTGTAAAGCTGGGGTTATTTGATCAGCCTCCACAGTCTCTGGGATCCCCCGCACCCTAATATTATTTCTTCTGCCTCTGTTATCTAAATCCTCGAGGTGTTTGTTAATCTCTATGAGTTGTTGGGACTGTGTATGTGTAACTCTGTCCAGGCGATGAAGAGCCTTGTCCCTGCACTTGCCTGCATGTTCTACCGTGGCCATCTTGTCTGTGAGGATCAACATGCTGGATTTTAGATCCGTTATCGCCGCCGAAAAGGTGGCTTTTATGTCAGCTGCAAAGCCTGACATGCCGGCATATGTCAGGGGAAGATCGGGGTGAGGTGTAATCCTACCGTTCTCCTCAGCCGCTGATTGAGAGTCCTCACTGAAGTCGTCCTCCGTTACATGCTGCGGCGCCATCTTGGCTCCTAACAGGCCTTCTCGTGCAGGCGGGGGATTCCGGAACAAATCTTCAATGTTCCTTCCCTGATAAGCTGCCGATGTGCGGCGGGATCTCGTGCGGGGTGTCCCTGTGTTCCTCCTGCTCATTATCGAGTGCTTTGGGTGCAAGGTGACGGGCTAAGGCTGCCTGGATGCCGGAGCTCTTGTATCAAGCGTCCATCGCTGTTGCGCGCCAAGCCACGCCCCCCTAATTTATTCATTATGACTCCTGTTGGCAGTGCTGTTACCATTTGATGACTTGGTCATCTTTCTAGATGGGGACTACCGCTCAAGGCACTGTATTAAACTAGAAAAGCTCAGCCTGAGTGAGAGGGGAGATCATAATAGGGGACACAGGATCCCTGGTGGATTGGATGATTGCACTTGATGATTATCTGGTGAGTGAGAATTCTGGATGGTGAATGATTAAACACAGTATTTGTGGTGGACACCATGCACAGCACAGAACTGGATAATATATAAAGGGGAGTAATTACACTCACCATCTTGCATGGATGACCTTTTTATGTTAATGTTTTAGGATATATGTTCAAAATATTTGGAAAGAGTATACAGTGGTGTTGGTATATTTGTATATGTATATTGTGTTGGCGCAGCTATCTATATGTATACGTTTAAAGAGGAAGTAAACCCTGATGGGTTTTACTTCCTCTGTTTCCCTGCAAAGGTAAAGCATAATGGGCTACTCTGCATAGCAGAGTAGCCCATTATGTGTCACTTACCTGACACAGGAGCCTGCGATGTCACCGCTGTCCTCTTTTCCACGAAGCTTCCATCTTTCTTCCAGGTATCTCCGGGAGCCGCCACTAACGGCACGATCGCCGTTAGAAACGGCACGCTCAGTGCGCCGTTGACATCGGTACCTGTCTTTTGCATATATCTCCTAAACCGTGTAGGTTTAGGAGATATTTCTTGCACCTACAGGTAAGCCTTAATCTAGGCTCACCTGTAGGTAAAAGTGGTCTGTAAGGGTTTACAACCACTTTAATATACTTACACTACAAGTTGCATCAATCATGTTCAGGCTGATGATTATTTATGCTCCCCTCACCTTTTTCACCAGACTTGCTTATTAAATTGTCCCTTACGATCCTGCCTAGTGGCCCATTACTTTATGATGGAGACTTTAACGTAGTGATGGATTCGGCTATTAACTGCCTAGGGGCAGTGGTAAACTATATCAGACATCTTACTGAAGTGTTGCAGTGGAAGAATCCAGATACCCGACACCACTCCTGCCATTCCAATTCCTTTCATACCATGTCTCGTATAGATTTGGCTTTTGCCTCTTCCACAACGCTTCCCCTTATCTCTGCTGTTTTGTACCTCCCTAGAGGTATCCCTGATCATGTGCCCCTCTCCTTGGATCTTCGCCTTCTTCCACGTGCGGGTTCCATTCTATGGCACGGGGGGATACAAAAAGGGTATTGAAGATTATTGGAACATGAGTTTAAACACGTTTTGCCCTTCCATGGAGTGGGAGACTTATGACCACCATCCGGGGAACTAATTTGTCTGTTATTAGTATACTATGTAAAAATTCTCAACTGGGTCCTGAGGAATTAGAAACTGCTATGGTGCAAGCAGAAAGTGATTATGTTGCCAACTCCGGCCCGCACACTCGAGAGGCATAGCTGCATAAAACGCAGAATATGAGCTCCAGCTATTAGACCTTACTAAAAAGAAGATGCTTTATACTACCCAAAAATTTTTTGAACATGGTAACAAAGCTGGTCGTTTGCTCACCTATTTAGCTAGACCTGATTCAGTCCCCACTTCTATTCCCTGTATTCAGTTATCTAGCAGTCTGGGTGACACTGCTTCTCATGAGGTTCTTGATGCTTTCATGTCCTTTTATATTAACCTTTATGCTTCTACAATTCAATACTCTGATGAACAATCATTTGGCCTAGGCATCCCTCCCTTCTTGTAGAAGTGGAACGCACCCATCTCCACTGAGGAGATTGACATTCGCAACTACCTGCTGATGAAGCTCCAGGCCTTGATGGCTTCCCAGCTGAATGGTATGCTCATTGTAAACAGTTACGGAGTCCCTTTCTTTTCTGTACATTCACTGGAATGTACAGAACGTAGGGACAGGATGTAGGTGTTCTTTTGGAACCTCACAAAGATACTTTTAAAATGCGACTCTTCTAGACCAATTTCTCTAATTAACCTAGACAAAGTCTAGCAAAAGTATTGGCAAATTGGTTGAGTAAGGTGGTTGCACAGTTGGTGAAAGGGGTCCAAGGTAGTTTCATACCTGGTCGCTCCACTAGCATGAACATTCACAGATTTCAAAACTTGCAATACCCCCCATTATTGCCATCCTACTCCTGTTTCTTTAAACACCTGTAAGGCCTTCGATAGTGTTGAATGGCCCTAGCTTTTTTGTGTACTGCAACTTTATGGCTTTGCCCCTCTGTAGGATCGCTTGGATACATCTTATGCTGGCCATACACTATACAGAAAATCGGCCGAACCCATTTTCGAAAAACGAACGTTCGACTGTGACCACAAACGATCGTGCCATCATGTAATGGCCGATAAATCGTTCAGTGGACATAAATAATTTGTTCTTTTTTTAGATATACCTAGTGCAGACAGTTCGGACGGGAAACACATTAACCTTGCAATTTATCGTACGTTCGGCAGAAATTTTCTAAACATGCCGTTCGTTTTTTTTTCCACAAAAACGTCAAACGATTATCGATTTGTGCCCATTAACTTGCCGAAAAACGAAGTGTCTATACGAACGATTTTTCGGACGATTTTTCGTATAGTGTATGGCCAGCATTAGGCTCCATGTACAGAGGACGCTGAGGCAAAGTCCACTGAACGTGTTCTTTTTGAAAGCTTGAAACCGGCATTTAAACGCCCATTTAGCCACATTTGCATCTAGAAGCGTTTAGCAAGGATAATATCAGAAGACCCTCCCCATGCTCAAAAAGTTTTAACTATTTCAGCCATTTTGTGAGACCAGAGTGAGTAGCAGCAGCATCCTTGTATTTGTCCCCATGTCTGTGCTTTTTTTTTTTTTACAATGGATCCCATGAGCATATGTGAGGAAATACTCTTGATGTGGCTAGAACGACGCAGAAAATGTGTGCAAGGACCAGCATTAGTCACCACTGGACCCATTCATTGATCGCGCAGCGCATGTCAGTAGGATATTTTAGCAACATGTACGTACAGCTGCGTACCCACCGATAAATTTTTTAAATTTTACAAGCATGTCTCATTTGATGTTCTACTAGAAAAAGTTTGGCCCAGTGTGACACCCTTGGACACGAGCAAGAGTGTGCCACCAGAGGAACATCTGTTGGTGACTATCAAATTTCATGAAACTATGTTTGATCACATCGGTGGTCAAGCTCAAATGGTGGGATCATCTTTTTCATATCTAACATATGGGTCAAATTACAATTATAATTTGTAAAACATTGCTAGTTGTGTATTGGATCAAGGGGTAGAAATGGTCTATGAATCGTTGCAAGTAATTACCAGTTTAAATTTTTTTTGTTTTCTCATCCTTTTCCATCATTTTTTGTGTTTTAATGTTCAAAATATTGGGTACCTATAAAAACAAAAACACAGCCAAACGCCAGTACCACGTTTAGCCGCATTTGGCATCTGAAACACGGAAATCTCATCTGAACTCATTTTTTTGCCTTCAAAGAAAGGCTGTTAAACATGGTCACATAAGATAACATTGAATGAGTTCAGGGGCAGTTGAAAAAAGCGTCCAACTGCCTCTGAACATGCATTTAGCAGCAGTGTACATGGGGCCTTATACTAAACATGTAGCAAGAATTAAGAGTAAACGCCCATATTAATAATTCGGGATGCACCGAAACATATCGGCCGAAAATGGCCCTTTCAGCAAAAAGCCAAAAGAGAATTTTTGCTGATACAGGCGCTGAAAATGGGGTGGGGCTCCACCTCCGGTGCCACCTATCAGGTGGGCTTCCTATATCGTTGAAAGGGGGGAGAGCCGCCACCTGTTTGATTACAGCGCCAGGAACATCACAGCTTTCATTTCAATAGCTGTTTGTTCCCTGCTGCATGCCGTCACATACAGACCTTCCCCCTTGTCTGGGCACTTTGATAGACAGATCACCTGTCCCAGGATTGGACAGGTGATCTGTCTATCAAAGTTCCCCAGACAATGGGGAGGGGCAGCATGTGACAGCACACAGCGGGGAACACACAGCTATTTAAATGAAAGCTGCGATGTTCCTGGCACTGTAATCAAACAGGCGGTGGCTCTCCTCTCCCTTCACTGGCTACAATGGGGATGCTGGCTACGCTGCATCTATCTCCTGTACCATGTCCCCAGTCTCTGACCATCTCCTATACCATGTCCCCAGTCTCTGACCATCTCCTGTACCATGTCCCCAGTCTCTGACCATCTCCTGTACCATGTCCCCAGTCTCTGACCATCTCCTGTACCATGTCCCCAGTCTCTGACCATCTCCTGTACCATGTCCCCAGTCTCTGACCATCTCCTGTACCATGTCCCCAGTCTCTGACCATCTCCTGTACCATGTCCCCAGTCTCTGACCATCTCCTGTATAAAAATATTCTTAAAAACAATCACTTTCGGTATCTGGTTTCAGGATCAAGGAAGATTTTCAGTTTCAGCACATCCCTATTAATGCCGTCATGGCACTCGGCAGGGGTGCCCTCTGTCCCTCATACAAATGGCCTCTTGCCATTCGTATCCATTACTCATCCACACTTAGAGGTCTTCCCATTGGTATGATAGAGGAGCACATTTCTCTCTATGCAGACAATACCTTGGTTTGCTTAGCTGATCCCACGACTCCTATTTTCTACAAGAAATGACTACATTTGGTGATTCTGGCTTTCGGGTAAACTGGGACAAATCTAGCTTATTCCCCTTGGACCAGGTGTCTAGGTCTATGATTCACTTGGAATCCAGATAGAAGGTTGTAACCTTATTTAGGTACTTGGGTGTCAAGGTTCAATTACCTTTATATATTCTCTACAGCAGTGGTCATCAACCCTGTCCTCAGGGCCCACTAACAGGCCAGGTTTGCAAGATAACTGAAATACATCAGGTGATATAATTTGCTGCTCAGTGATTGCATTATTCTAGTCTACATCTCCCCACGTTAATATATACATGGCCCATTAGTGGGCCCTGAAGACAGGGATGATGACCACTGCTCTACAGTAATGTGTGTCCTTTGATATCCCAGTTGCAAATTCATACCAGGCAGCGGATGACCTACCGTTGGATCTAAAAAGGAGGGTCAATATTCTGAAAATAATTTATCTTCCTAAACTGTATGTTCTGGCCCCTTGTAAGATACCCAAATCAGTTTTTAAACGTTACCCTCCTAGAATAGCACTTGAGATTGCCAACTCATTTGGCAGGGCTTGCCTTCCCTAACTTTTTACTTGTACTATTTGGCATCTCAATTGGTGCACACTCATGATTGGCTGCATCCCACCTCAGCTAGCAACTGTACCACCACTGGAAGCAGCAATTGTTTTCTTGCTGGAAACCCTTCATAATATCTGCTAGCGTCAGGTACCTACTCATCCAGGCACTTCAATGTTAAACACACCCTTTCATTGTTTTGCAAACTATTCGCCCATAAGTCTAAGTCATCTTGGATGA
Source organism: Lithobates septentrionalis (assembly GCA_037952835.1). Classification (NCBI taxonomy): domain Eukaryota; kingdom Metazoa; phylum Chordata; class Amphibia; order Anura; family Ranidae; genus Lithobates; species Lithobates septentrionalis. Next base: position 1,074,189 of record JBBDGP010002538.1, read on the forward strand.
CATCTCCCAATAAAGCGTTGTGGTTAATCCTACTCTAGATGAGCCTTATGCCTTACCTGACCCCCAAACAGTGGTCCTCCCAAGGTTAAATACCTATGCCATCTTTTTACTGTACAAGGCTTTAAGTCCTTTAAGTCAACAGTTACAGGAGGACTTTAATTTACCCAACTATTTTATTACCAGCACCACCACGCAGTACGTGTAAAATTAGGGTCTCTGGACAACCCCATAGAATTTTTTTTTATGATGACCCGATCCTACTAAGATTATTTCTGCTTACTATTCTGCACTTGCCTGATTCCAATTATAGGTTCATCACTTCTCAGGCAAAATGGACTTCATAGGATATACCATTTACAGATGCGGATTGGTCTGAATTTAGTGTCCCCTACAGCAAAAGTCTGTCATTCCTTCCAAAGAAATTATTCAGCTTAAATTTTTTCATCACTCTCACCTTACGCCTGCTTGATTACATAAGATGGGTTTGTGCCCTCAGCGGATTGTTTCAGAAGCTGTGGTCAGGTTGCCGATTTCCTACATAGTTTCTGGTCTTGCCCAGTGGTCCAGGGATTTTGGGAGGAAGTAGGTTCCTTTATTTCTTTCACACTGGGCTTTACTAATATTTCACATCCCAAAAATGGTCTTCTGGGGATTCTTTGGGGAATTGTCTCGGTATGTGAAAAAGATTACGCATACTATACATTTTTGAGATGAGCTAAATGGAGAAACCCATTTGCTAAAATGCAATCATATTTATAAAAAAAACAAAAAAAACAAACACTGGCTTGTCTATAGCAGAGGAGGTATATACCAGCTAGGACTGTTCATAGGCGGTGCAGTGTTCTTCTGCCTAGTGTTCTACTCCTGTAGGTGGAGATAGAAGCCCTAAGGTTAAGAATCAGAAGTGCTGTGTCCATCAATTAACATGCATGCCACGTGCGAGATTTTAAAGTGCATCTAAGGTCTCAATATGTGTGGATTGTGCATTATCCTACAGCAATATTCTCAGCTCCCTGGAAGCACCATCCAAAAAGTAGTAACTAAACATAGAAAAATGTACTGTGTGCTTCCAGACAACTCATACCATACACAAAAAGTCAGAAATATTTATTGATTGCATGAGATTTCTTTTGGAAAAAGTATAAACATAAAAACACCACTTTGAATATTGTTTTTAGTGTTCACATGCATCCACAAGGGTCACATTTTGCAGATACAAGATAAATACATTTTAAGTATGATATTTCACATCTACAGGTTAAAATATGCACCAAAAAGTGGTTACTTACCGATATGACCAACACAATTTCTCTCAACATAACAGATGCTTAGTGATATCTATGTCGTTACCTTGGGGATCTCCCTACCCCTCGAAAGGTGCTACTAGGTCCAGATATTAAAGCCCAAAAACTAGATAGCACAAGACAACCAAAAAAGGAGGCAATTTTCACACTGGGGATGACCTCAAGATCTGTGCCAGAGGGGGTTGAACAAGGCCCACGAGGAGGATCTGGGGTACAAAACTGACACATGTAAAACAGCCCACCTGCTCATACTAACTTTTCTCCAAACAGTATGCTGTACGCCAAGGTGGAATGCACTGGAGGCCTCCAAGCACATGCGCCGCAAACAAGCAGCACACTTCTCAAGATAAACAGCAATGGCAGGATAAGATATCCACATAGAGGACATCATGCACAAGGGGTGGAATCAGACACAGGACTGACACCCTCCAGAAGGCAAGGACATAAGGGCACATCCACCACCACTCAATGCACAAAGCATGAAAAATGTCCACAAAAAAACACACACACACACACAAAAAAAAATAATGGAAAGGAAGGAGACCAAGGAAAGGAGAGAAAAATAAGATGGTAACCATTAAGATAAAACCTCCTACCCCAGAAATCCCCAAGGTCACATCAGAATGCACTATTCCCAATCTAAATTCAAACACATATCAAACAAAACTGAAAAACGCTAATGCAAAAACATGGCAAAACTAAAATTTTTAACGCAGCCTTCTACAGCTACTGTGTTTTTAGAACGTCCAGTGTGCATGAGGTCTAAAGTTATTGTGCATTTTGTAGACCGTTGAAACTCATTACCTGACAGTACTAATTCTCTCTTCAGTGCTGAAGCAGCAGGGGTTTGCTTGGTGTGGAGTGCATCTGTAAAACTTATTGACCCTTGGTGGTGTTTAAAGTTTATCATTTTCCAAAGGAAGAACTATATGAATTTTACCTCTTGTAAAGAAATATTTCTGATTTTTAAATGTATGTATTGTTGAGTGAATTTGCCTGTTGCCTGGAAGCAACGTGTAAGATCCCTTTCAGACATGTGGATACGTATTTAGGCATCCGCTTGCTCAGCGGGGATCACTCCGTTGATCTCCGCTGAGCCGGCAGATGACAAGTAGTCAGTCCCTGCACTCTGTGCAGGGACAGACCTGTCAGAGACCGCTTTCCTCTAAAGGAGATATGGGGGGGGGGGGGGGGGAGAGAAATCAGATTATGGACCGCCTGTCCATTTTCATCCAATCAACAGATGGAAAATTGGACATCCGTCTGGATTTTGCGGAGCGGATGTCAGCGGACATGGCACTGCTGACATCCGTTGCTCCATAGAGGAGTATGGAGCTACTGTTCAGATACGCCTGAAAAAAAAAAACAACTAACCGTCCACACGTGTGAAAGGGGCCTCAAGTTTATTTTTCTATGTTAGTTCCAGGCAGCTCCTGATCAGAGCCCTTCTCAAGATGGGTGAGCAAGGACAGCTTTCCTAATTCCACGTATGGATTATCTTCAAATGCCTAAGGAGCACAATGTACAGAAGGCTAGAGACTTTGGCAAGCTTTGTAAAGCATTTCTGAAGCTCCTGGAAAGTGTCTAGCAGCTTTGTTGAAGTCCAATTCTTCAATTGGAAATTTTAAAATGCATTGTGATAGAAATGCAGACTCTAAACAAGCAGGTAGCTGGCTTTGAATAAAATTCACATAGTGCTGAAACTTAGATTCTGCTAGCAATTAAATTAGTTAAATTGAAAGCAACCCCTCTAAGATCTGTGTTAGACTACCAAACTGGAGAGGAATGAAACTTTGAAGCTTGTCGAAAGATCAGCAAATTCTTTGCAGAATTTCAGAGCTACAAAGAAAAAAAATATAAAAAAAATAAAATAAAATTTTACATGCACAACTCCTGCAATAAACCCCCACTGCCCATAGTGCTGCAATTGTGCAGCAGCCAGTTGAGAGAGCGACTTAAAATGACGCAGTGCTCCTCTATAGACTTTGCAAGCACAGGGCTGATTACACCCAGCTTTACAATTGGGAAATGCCCAATGACACTGCATGAAAGTGAAAAATAGAGGCACCAGCACAGCAGGAAAGAAATTCTCCACTGTACCACCACTATGGAAAGGGGAGAATGAAATCCTCCAGCAACCAGCCCATATATTGGGTTATAGAGGGGTACAATCAGAAGAAAAGAACCTGAATGGAGGATTGGGGGGGGGGGGGTAAATTACAACAGCCCTCTGCAGTGCTTGTTACATTATCCAAGTTACATTCAGAATCACTTGAATAAGCAAGGTAGGGCTGAGAATATATATATATATCTATCTTTCTCCAGCTTGGCAAGAGTGCCCCATATCCCACCAAAACAAATACTGTTAAAAGTTTTATCACTGCTGAATAAAATAGCAGGAATAATATTTGGTTGTGTGCCACAAACTGTGGCAATTCACAATTTTGTATTTCAACTCAGATATGCAGGCAATCTGGAAATCTAGAGAAAATAATCTAGCCAACCACAATAAAAAGTAAAAAAGTTTTATTGCCAGCCTTCCAGATGTTAGAGGACAAAGGAAGGAGCAGCAGACTTCATACTGTACAGGTAAAGTGGTCAACTTCAGAACATACATAAAGGCCCAGTTTATTTTCTGTGCGTCTTTCAGCATGGGAAAAAAAAATATGTTGTTTTGTTGGCATTGATGCTTTTTGAGGCAGCTGTCCATCAGATAAAATAAATAAACCGCCCAGTGGGAACAGTAGGTGACAGGTCACACGTCACGTAACGAAGATGAAATTCACCATTCGAGTTCCACTGGATATTCTCCTGTGAGACAAGCTGTACAGTGGCCACCTGAAGATGGATGAGACGTTGTGCCATTCAATCCGTTTTGCTGGTCTTTAAAGGATTTAATGCCCTCGCGTACCGCAGAAGTTAATCCTTCTACAGACAAGTAAACCACGCTGTTCGCACCTGGAAGTTAGAGAACAAATTAATTTAACTGACATGACAGGTTTGCTGTTCATTTGGTCATGATTGCATTTCATACACCAACTAAGGCGCCCCTCCAGTGGCTAACTGGATATTCAACAGTACACTTAGGATCCTTGCTGAACTGTCACAAGGACTTTAACAAGATCATTTTTAATACAATTAGTGTAAAAAAAATAAAAATAAAAAAAAGTACAAAAGCAAACAGATGAATATGGCAATTAAAATGCATACAAGAACACAGTAATATAGAACCACAAACAAGACCGTATTATGAAGCAATTGGATAATCAGAACACCAGCATAAATCCGTTCCATCTCTCTGAAATAGTCACGAGTGGAGGGGTAGAGTAGAATTGACATTAGCATTAGAACCAAAATTTTTTCTCCTATACTTAATAGTTTGTTTATTAGTAACAGTATGATGATAGAGCCTTAGACTACAGTGGACTGACTTCACTCCCACTGTTTAAGCAGACGTTCCAAACCAACTATACATTAAACCATAGTTAGTTATCAGCCTTATGATCGTGTAGCAAAAAAAAAAAAAAAAAAAAAAGCAAATAAAAAGCCGAATAGAACACTGAAAGTAAGAGGCAACTGAGGTTTGAGCAGAAAGGAAGACTGCACCCTATCCTGCCAGTATATAGTCAACACCCTCTCAAAGGGGGCTCGAAAGATACTTAACCACTTGCCGTACCAGGCATCACTCCAGTATTTTTTTTTTTTTTTTTTTTTTAGAGCCGATGGGCAACCCTTGTAATAGCAATTGGAGCGGCTGACTAGCCACTTTATTGCCATTACAAGCAGCATGAGGGGACGTCCACCACCCTCTATGGCTTGCTCAGGATCTCCTGTCCCACCGGGAGACCCAAGCAGCCAGCACATCCACCTGCTTGGCTGGGATCAGCTGTTCAAAATGGTATACCGGAAGCGACAGACATCACTGGTTTACCAATCCAAAATCATTAACACTGATCTTGGTGTTTTGAATGCTTTTAAGTGCAGGAGGGATTTGGGGATTTATAGACACCAAAAATCTATGAATATTACCTATCACATGCCTATTGCAGTCTCAAGGATGTTTACATTCCTTGTGACAGCAATAAAAGGGATAAAAATTAAAAATGGTGTCAAAATCAACAGTCAGACCATGAGCAGCAATTCTAGCACCAGACCTCCTCTTTAAATCTAAAGTGGCAACCTGTAAAGGTTTTTAATGCATCGCCTAAGGATAGTAAAATGTACGTTTGTCGCCGATGCATGGGTGTGTGCAGTTTTAAAGCGTGACATGTTTGGTATCCATTTACACAGAACATTTTTTAGGATTTACAAAAATTGTCCTGTTTTGTGTTACCATTATAATTCAAGAAAGTGTTTTTAACCAAAAAAAATTGCTTTCAAAAAAACAACTGCGCAAATACTGTGCAAAATCCACCAATTTATTCTCTAGGGCCTCGGCGAAATATCTATATACCGTATTTATCGGCGTATAAACACACACTTTTCCCCCTTAAAATCAGGGGAAAAATCGTGGGTGCGTGTTAAACGCTGATCCCCGCTGTCTGGAGGAGCGAGCTCCGCCGATACACACAGCTGAGTGTACTGACTGTGTACTCGGCTAGGCTCAGCTTGCAGTCAAACCCAGTCCTGCCATTGGACCTGTGTTATGTCCATCATAGGAGGCGGGACTGAGATGAGCAGAGTACACAGGACATCTGGCTCTGTATCTCGGCAGCGGTAATTTTAAACGATCAGGCTGCAATGACACTGATCATTCTACAATGATGGACAAGGCTGCAGATTGACACTGATAAGGCTGCATTGATAGGCATTTAAATGTAAGTTTTTTTCCTTAAAATTCCCTCCTAAACTTGGGGTGCTTGTTGTATGCAGATACAGTATCTATATTGGGATTATAACCAATTTTCTAGCAAAAAATACTGATTGTTACATGTGAACAAAAAGTGGCAGAAAAGGCCTGGACTGGATGTGGTTAAAAGTAGTAAAGGGTCAGGGTTTTTTTTTACCTTCTACATGTAGTAGAGGATTTTCACTGGCTCCTGCCATTTTAAATCAGTCAGTGAGCCAATGAGGAGAGAGCAGGGGCGGGGCCGAGCCACACTTCATGTGTGAATGGACACACAGAGCAGAAGGCCCTCACAGCAAGCGGTTTGCTGTGGGGCCACAGGGCAGGAGCGCTGACAAGAGACATGATAAGTGGAGAATCAGGGCTGTGTGGTGCAAAACCACTCAGCAGAGCAGGTTAACCACTTCTAGCCCAAGGACGCCATGACGTCTGACTTTCAGTGGGGATATCTGAATGATGCCTGCAGCTACATTCTGTGCACCGCAAGAATGATCATAGTGGCAGTTCCGCCGCTTGATCATTGTTACAGGCAATGGGAGGGAACCCCCCCTCCGGTGCCATTGGGGACCCAGAGAAAGATTCAGCCGCCGGGTGACGAGCATAGAGATTTCTGGTGACCAGATAGTCATCTCTAAGACCATCGGAGGCCAGGGCGCGACATTATGATGCCACGTCCTGGCAGCGGTTGTAAACAAAGCCGCGGTAGTGGTTGGAAAGCATGGGATAGTTCTTTTTTGATCTCATGCTTTCCAGTCTGAAGGAAAGATGTGGTCTTATAGACCCCATATCTCTCTCCATAAAGAGGACCTGTCACACACTATTCCCATTACAAGGGGTGTTTACATTGATCAAAAAAAAAAAATTCTCAAAAGTGTAAGAATAAAAAAAAAGTAAAGTAAAACAAAAAAAATTAAATTTAAAGCAACCCCGTGTGCTCACGCACACGCAAGTCCCACCCACATATGAAAACACCGTTCAAATCACACATGTGAGGTATCTCTGCATGCGTTAGAGCGAGACTTCTAGCACTAGACCTCCTTTAACTAAACTGGTAACCTGTAAAAATGTTTAAAGCATCGCCTCAGGAGATTTTTAAGTACTGAAATTTGGCTCCATTCCGAGTGTGCGCAATTTTAAAGCGTGACCTGTTGGGTAGCATCTTTCACATACAAAAAATTGGGTTAACTTTACTGTTTTGTTATCTAAACTCCCCCCCCCCCCCCAACAAAAAAGCGTTTGAAAAATTGCTGCGCAAATACTGTGCAACATAAAAAGTTGCAACGACTGCCATTTTATTCCCTAGTAAGTCCGCTAAAAAAAACATATATAATGTTTGGGGGTTCTGAGTTATTTTCTAGCAAAAAAAAAAAAAAGATGATTTTTACATGTAGGAGTACCAGAATAGGCATGGTATGGAAGTGGTTAAGTATAGCAGGTTTTTTTTTTTTTTTTTTTTTTTTTTTTGAGAAAACAATTAAGCCTTTAATATCACTTTAATCCAGGGATCCCAGGTTTTCAAAAAAAGGCCAACCTTTTTTAAAAGTGCAGAGAAGCATTCATTGCTGCCACGGAGCTTTTCAATTAGTCTGTGTGCCTCAGCAGTCCCTCCACCGGACCTCCCACCAAGTGATACATTTTTATTAAAGCGGAAGTAAACCTGTTGACTTTCTCTTCTACACCTGTAAGGCAAAAGGCATAATAAGCTAGCTCATTATGAAATACTTACCTTAGAACGAGACATCTGTATCTCCCCCGGTCTACGCCGAGGGAGCTGACATTTTGCCTCAGCGTGTCTTGCAGCTCCGGCGCTGTGAGTGGCCGGAGCCGCAATGATGTCACTCCCACGCGTGCGCGCGGGAGACTTCTTTCCGGCAACGTCAGGCGTCTGCCGGACTTTCAGACGAGGATCCGCGGAGCGCATGCGCCACTGAAGTCAGCAGCTCATTGCAAGGGGAATATCTCCTAAAGCGTATAGGTTTAGGAGATATTCTTTTCACCTACAGTTAAGCCTTATTATAGGCTTACCTGTAGGTAAAAGTTAAAACAAAAAAAAAAAAAATGACTATACAACCACTTTAAACAGGTAACCAGGTCCATTTGCAATGAAGGGATACCCAAGTTATGGTCTTGTTAGATGGGTGACCAATCAGTTAGGAAAATTGCTACAGGAACCAAAAATGTCAGTGGCTCCAGTACCCCTGGTTTATATGGAAGTTACTTTGACAAAGAACTAAAGGCACTAGGCCCTGCCAGCACAGATTTCACTGACATATCTAAATCTGCAAAGTTTAATCATTATGAAAGATGCATTACTACATGGTTAGGTGCTTGTTGTGCCATCAAATCCAGGACCCATTTCATGTACATATCGGTTAACTGGCACTGTGTATGCACAAGTACATATACAGAAGATGAAAGCTTCAAGTGGTTTATTCTGCAACGAATGAAGGGTGCACTATATAGCAAATTCCAGAATGAAGTTACCACTGATTATCCACCTGCCTGCAAAAAGTTCAAGGTTTGCTTACCAATGTAGCCAGCCAAGTCATCGAATTCTGGACGATTTGCAATCAGCTCCTCTTTGGTAGGAATGTTAATGCCCATGTAGCAGGGATATCGGATAGGTGGGGAAGCCACACGAATATGCACCTAGACAGAATACAATATAATCAAACATTTAATATTGAAGCCAGCAAAGATGGGGGGGGGGGGGGGGGACACAAACTTGTCAGCAACATCCAGGTAAAAAGGGAAATGCTAAGCCAACTATAAGGTATTCTGTTTAAACTTTAGCAAGCTTGCTATAACCACTGCAACATCTATATATGCACGATAAGATTATTAGTTGCCAACACTGCTACACAGATCAGGACTTCTGCCAACTGTCAGTAGCTCCCTGCAGCTACAAACATGGTTTTGTGCCCAGTGAGAAAGGACTCTAGGATGCATAAGGCACCGAAAGGATGCTAGGCACCGAAAGGAAAGGATAAGTACACTTTTAAAAGAAAAAATAAATGCACTTTTGTAGGTAAACAAAAATGTGCATTTATATATTTTTTATAGTAGGATCCTGTAAAGCAGGGGTAGGCAACCTCAGCCGTCCAGCTGCGGTGAAACTACAAGTCCCATGAGACATTGCAAGACCCTGACAAATCGCAGGCATCCAAGAGGCAGAGGCATGATGGGATTTGTAGTTTCACCATAGCTGGAGGGCCAAGGTTGCCTACCCCTGCTGTAAAGCATTACACCATCGATTACCAGATTGCTGATGCCATGCAGGTCTCCGGCACACTGTCAGTGTATCTGCTTACCCATACAGGTAAGCTGATACTCTCACAGGAAGACTCCATGAACTACAAGCAGACAGCTATTAATCATGTTGGGGCTACATGTTCCGCCTGATTTTAGGGTGGAACATGTAACATGTTTCCAAAAGGGGAACTAATCCTTTAAAGCTAAAGTCTTTATTAACTAAATGGTGAGCAGGCAGGTTTTTTCAGAAGAAACATGCAAGGTCTCTTCTGCAATATAATAAACCTGCCTGTAGTCATCTATAGAACATACATTGAGCTGCACATTGCAGCACATTGCCTCTATGCCGGGATGACTCAATTCTTTTGTGAGCAGAGCCGATACAACTTAAATCAGATTAAATATACTACTGCATTGCAGCCAGGTAAAAAGCTTCTGACGGCATTCTAGGTACACAAGATTAGATTAAAACACCAGATAGCTGCATGCAACAGTCTCACACTTCATGAAATGTACCCTCTTCTCCCACACTTGCCTCTTTTGCGCCAGAATCCTTCAGCAGCTTAATGATCGGAGAGATGGTGTTCCCTCTCACAATGGAATCATCAACCAGCACTATTCTTTTCCCAACAAAGTTATCGGACAGGACTCCAAACTTTTTCGCAACCCCAAGCTGTCGTAATCTCATGTTTGGCTGAATGAAGGTACGTCCAACATAGCGATTTTTGCACAGTACTTCAACATACTGAATGCCACACTGAAAAGTTGTACAGGGAAAAATTAGCACATATATTCTGATTAAGATAGGGGAGGGGAAAGAAATTTAAAGACCAAATGATTACCTTCTCAGCATAGCCCAAAGCTGCAGGAGTTGCTGACTCTGGCACAGTGCTGACTAGGTCAGCTTCAACTGGAGCTTCAATAGCCAACTGCTGACCGCACCGCCTTCTAACTGAATACACCATCTGTCCTAGAACACAAATTAAATAAATTAAAATCTGATTTTCTCTGTAGGTCCTACCAGCTAAACAATACAGGAGTACAATATCCTATGTAATCACCACGTTGCATTGTATGCATCCATTTCCTACTAATTTACTTTTGAAGGAAAAACACCACCTTAGCCTACCTTCATGATCCATTGGGATAGGGTTAAGCAAAGGATGCTTATTGTCAAATCGTAATTCGTTTGCTACCCATCCTAAGTTCTCATTCTGTTATTTGGTATCCAACAGTGGGTTTGAAAACCACTAAACTATTGTTCCTCCATAAATGCAACAAGCCCAAAATTAATCCTGAAATTATCAGCCGTATTTGGACATCTGCACTTGGTTATTACACTTCTCAAATGGACATCTATGCCCCAGCTTGAAGGGGGAATGTATAGTTTTCTGTTTAAATGTTTGACACACACAAACTCCTTTTACCCATCAACTGACCCAACACGATTAACAATCCCTGTGAATATTTTACTTATTACCCCACAGGAAAACGCTCATTATTCATGCCTACCTTCAAAAATAGAGTCTGGTCGTGCAAAGTAAACATATTCAAATATACAGAATGCAGATGGGTCCTTCTCTTTATGTCTGGGGACAATATCCAGTGTTTGTACCCCAGCCTTAGAAATCTTCACTATTTCTCCAGGCAAGACTTCTCTGTAATATCTAAAAATGTACAGAGATAAAGATAAAATTTATTAGGCATTCTAGTCAACCAGATGGCACATGTTGCTCTTTGTGCAGGAATGAGCATTCACTACAGCTTATTAGGTGCCAATTACTATATGTGCGAAGAGATTTGTAATTCTGCCCATGCATTTGTGAGGCTTTCCAATTTGGGGACCCAACTGCCCACTACCAGCCTAGGATTCAGCAGGGAGGGAGCTCATTGGATTGCTGCTGGTCCCATTATTCCCTCTGCTCTCCCCTCCAGTTAGCATTGCCTTGTCAGAACCTATGGATGCAGTGCACCCAATTGTATCAGAACACTAAATCCTGGTACAGTTTTTGTACAAGTAGTCACAACAAGCTGATATTAAGCCAAAAATTGCACACTTTAGTTGTATTTTAAAAAAATACCGTATTTATCGTCGTATAACACGCACCGGCGTATAACACGCACCCCAATTTAGGAGGGAAGTTGAAGGGAAAAAAAACTTACATTTAAATGCCTGTCAGTGCAGCCTTGCCCCAGTGCAGCCTTGCCCCAGTGCAGCCTTCGATCCCCTGTCTTCAAAATCGCCGACCGCGATTTGAAAATGGCGCCGAAATACACAGAGCCGGTCCTCGGCTCTCGTTCACTTTCGGCTCCACTCGTAGTCCCGAGCGGAGCTATCCGAACCTAGCCGAGTAGGTTCGGATAGCTCCGCTCAGGACTACGAGTGGAGCCGAAAGTGAACGAGAGCCGCCGGAAAGAGCCAGGGACCGGCTCTGTGTATTTTGGCGCCGCCATTTTCAAATCGCGGTCGGCGATTTTGAAGTTGTGCAGCTCGGGATCGCATGGGATCGGCGTATAACATGCACCTGCGACTTTCCCCTGATTTTAAGGGGAAAAAAAGTGCATGTTAAACGCCGATAAATATGGTACATTTTTTATTGAACGTATACAGTAAATGCATTCATTGGCAATTTGCATTTGTTTGCATTTTAGCTTTAAAGCAGTATTAAACCCAAAAAGGTTATACAGTATATTGCAGCTTACCAATTAGGTGTGGTGGCCGCTACATTTTACAGGCAGTCCTTGGGTTACAAACAAGATATAGGGGTTTATTTACTAAAGGCAAAGCCACTTTGCACTAAAAGTGCACTGCAAATACACTTGAAAGTACAGTAGCTGTAGATCTGAGGGGGACATGCAAGATAAATAAAAAACAGCATTTTAGCTTGCACATGATTGGATAAAATCAGCAGAGCTTCCCCTCAGATCTACAGTGACTGTACTTAAGTGCACTTTTAGTGCAAAGTGGATTTGCCTTTAGTAAATCAACCCCAGTGGGTCTGTAGGTTTGTTCTTAAGTTGAATCTAAGTTGGAACAGGTACCAAAAAAACTCAATTAAGCTTTTTGAATAGCATAGGGAAGGGTTAACACCCCTGTAACATTTGTTTTGCGGTCTGTGCCCCTGTTCAGAAGATCTCATCTCACTTTCTGTCCCTATGACGTTTTGAAAATTTTGAGTTTTGTGGAAACCAGCCTTGGTGATAAAACTTCAGTGGAGACACATTTTTCCCATAATAGCTCTTACAGGAGAGAATTTCCCTTCCTAAGGGTAGATTTCCTCTCACTTCCTGTTGTCTCCTTGCATTTGTAAGTAGGAGTCGTTTGCAAGTTGGATGTTTGTAACTAGGGGACCGCCTATTCTTTGCATTGGCTGCTTCCCCTCCATCTTCACCTGGGGATCCAGCCAGTAACACCTCCTGTATTAGGACAACTCTGGAGGAATAAGTACAGGAGGCACATAAGGCAGCACAGCATTCATTGTCAGTCTGGATCACCAGATAAAATAGAAATAAAGCCTAAAAAGACAGCCGTCACATCTAATGGGTAAGCTTCAATTTAAACAGCTTTTGGGTTGAATATGGTTTTAAGGTGATTTAGTGCTTAAGCAATGGTCTTGTTTACTTTAATGTTAGAGTGAGGTTAAGTGCTATGATTTTCTACACCTAGTACTAAATGCAGAGGCAGTGTGAACACATCCATTCAATATCACATGCTCCCCTGTGTACAAATTGGCATATGCTGGCTCCAATATGTCTCGTGTAACACAAGGTTACAAAATCAGTCGTTGGATTCCATCCATAACCACTCCAGTCCCTGTATCATGAGGGATCTTGCATAAAACTAGTCTCTAAATATTAACAAAAAACGCTTGTTTAGTTGGACAAAATGTATGAAAGCAGAATTTGTTTCAACTTGAGACCTGATCAGAATGACCCAAAGCCATCCTAATTATATAAAGTTTGACCACACCAAATTGCTATAAAACACAATTAGTGTTCTGCAGTGTTATGGAGGTTTGTGAAGCGGTTTTAGAAATTCTGCTCAATATGACATTTACATTCTCAGTTTGTTTCATGTGTACAATTCTATACTAATACTTACTCTGCACCAATAGACAAAAAGCTACAGGATTCAGAGGAGACCACCCAGCCTTCTGTCTCTGATGGATTTTTTGCTAAGAAAAAAAAAAAAAAAAAAAAAAAAAAATCTTTAAAATCAGTAAAATAATCTGGAAATGCAGTACAGCATAGTGTCTATAGGAAGAACATTTCATAGATTTTCGAATGTATTGTCCCAATAGTGCACCTTCTAGAGCACTGGGGGGAAGTAATGGACGAAAAGATTTGTCAGATTGTCTGCTGCATATTTCCAGTGCCAAAAACGAAACAAATAAAAATTAGAATAAGTCAATTGTCAAACTGACGAAAATCAATTCCAATTTTCATTTAGTCAACTAAAATCTCCAGGACATTTTTGTCGACTAAAATCAAATGCATTTTTTTGACGTTCCAAATTACTTACTCCTGGAGTAAAAAAACAAAACAAAAAAAAAAAACATTTATGATATGAAGGTTTGAACACGCACTACGGACACAGATTTAGCCGTTGATATAAAGAGTCTTTAAAAATAAAACCAACAAATAAACAAAAATATTGTTTGACAAAACGGAAGTACAAATTTAAAAAACAAAAAACCCCAAACTAAACTATTGGCTGTAATGCCAGGCTGCAAGTGAGGGTGGGAAATAAATTGGAGCGAGGGAGTGCACAGGGCAGGGTGCATTATAACGTACTGGAAATTTTAGTCGACCAAAATGGCATTTTGGTCGACTGGCATTCTAGTTTCCGTCACTAGAATGACTAAAACTAAATCAAAATTTGTCGTCAAGATTAGCATTGGGGCTTAGGTGGATAGGGGGAACTGACCTAATGTCAGATTTACTTCATTCATGGGTTTATGTAAACCTAATGTACTGAAAACTTTAGCTGAAAGATCTGACATTTTAAATGCAGACCCCACAACAGAATATCTAGTCTACGCATATGAGGTTCAATAGTCACTTAAAGCCAAACCATGTAAAATCACTCAAGCAAAAGATTTAAAATGCTGTCCAGCCTAAAGCCAAGTTTTGCACTTTTAGCGTTTGGTCACACTACTGGCCAGAATGTTCATTTATTCTATCCACGTGTGAGATTGTTTTTCCAGCTCTGGGGCGTGCACGCGCGCCACCAGAGCCCCGCTTCTGCCGTGATTGTAAACAGTGGGAAACCTGGCGATCGTTCGACAGGCAGAACGGCGGTCTGCCTAGGTTAACAAGGCAGATCGCCATTTTGCTAGGAAGACAGATCTTGTGTTTCTGCCAAGCAGGAACACGGATCTCTGTCTTTATTCAGTTAAACCATCCCCTACAGGAAGAAAGCACTCCCAAGAACACATTTAACGCTTTGATCGCCCCTGATGTTAACCCCTTCCCTGCCAGTGTCAGTAGTACAATGACCATGCATTTTTTTTTTAGCACTGATCACTATTAGTGCCACTGGACCCCAAAAATGTCAAAAACTGTCAGTTAGACATGTGATTTGTCCACTACAATCTCTCAAATACCACCAAAAGAAAGCTCTATTTGTGAGGAAAAAAAAAAAAGGAAATCAACTGTATTTGGGTACAGTGTCGCGCACCCGCACAATTGTCAGTTAAAGCAACGCAGTGCCGGATCGCAAAAAATGGCCTGGTCATGAAGGGGGTAAAACCTTCTGGAGCTGAAGTGGGTAAAGGACAAACCATTCCACAAACATGCTAAAGAGGATAAGCACAGATCAGAGAAGAGCCATCTTATGGTCACAACTACATTGTTGTCCCAGGGCTTACAGCAGAGTTGCTTGCTATTGGTAAACTGAAGTTTGTTCTACTGAAATGCTGAACAATTTGTGTGAGGCAAATACAGGAGATAAGATTAGAGGGAAGTAAAAACAACCCAACACCATGAAGGTCACCAAATATCACCAACACCGTGCCTTGGCGTCCCTCCAATTATGCTAAAACCGTCTAAAAACACAAATGGGCAAATGGTGACATTTTAAGGGCTCCAAAAAGCCAGACAGATCAGGATGGTCTCAAAAAAGTATAAACAATAAAAATGTATTGTATCTATCCAGGCCAGGGTGGATATAAATCAATGATAAAAGATTTCAATCGATCAATTTTTTAAAAATAAAATGCTTCGAGTAAAAAGCGGATAGTTTATTTAATATACATTAATGATTTAGTTTATTCAGCATGAAATGGAGCTTAGTTATGTAGCTGTATATCCTGCAATATTTACATTTTTGGTAAACTCATTCAATGAATCCAAGCTCTGGAAGCGATGCATTCACACAATTTCACAGCAACCACAAGATAAAACAAAGTTGAGAAATATTCCTTTATCCCTTTGTTTTGCAAATCTATGTACACTACAAACTGTATTATTGAATCGGTTCCAATATCGCCGTTTTACTAACCTGACAGCTTATTCTAAATGGGAAACCTTCATTTCGTTTGCAACTATTAATGATTCTCACTACCAGCAAGAATAAGTCCTTGCATTTAAAGAGCACCTGTCATTACAGATCCATCATGGCAGCGCCTGTTAGCGGCATCCACTCACCTGCTGCCGCCACGTCCCTCACCTTGTTGTGTCACTGCCGCATCACCAGCCGTCCCTTTAAAGTGAATTGGACTGTCAACAGCGGGTCAGAGGAGGAGCTGCTGCGGGACAGATGACAGTTGCTCTTTAAAAAATGATTTAAAATGGAGTTGATTTAAAGCAAGCCTTTTTTACTAGCAATTTAAATAGACTTGATTTAAATCAAATCCACCAGCTCCAGGTTATGGCTGCATTAAGATGACATTTTTTAGGCTTTTTTGCCTGGTGATCCTGCCAGTAATACACTTGTCCTAGGGCGACAGCGCACACTTTCCATACTCCAATAGAGGAGCAGCGTTGTCACCCTACTGCAGAAGGATGTTGGGATCACCTTCTCATCTATGCAATATGGGGGAGGTGTGCTGTAGTTCAGAGGTGAAATGAGCAGGACTGATACCAATTGAGATTTCAGTGCAGCATTGTCAGCTCACTACAGGACTAAGAGCACACAGGAAGCAGCTGCAGTCTCTCTGTCTGTAAAAAGGTTTTCCAATCAACAAATAGGAGTTCACACTTTACTTGCTGCATACTTTATTCCTGTTATCACAAAATTTTAAAGCCAGAGACAGCCATGCAACTAGTTTTTTGTCATGAAATGCTATATATATATATATATATATTTTTTTAAACAGACAGCACTGTTACAACAGAAGTATATAAGCTGATTTTCCCTCTATGGTAGGCGATTAGACAAATCACTGCAGGGATAATTATCAATTCAGTATTGTAGATTGATACATTGTATGCAGTATCCCAGTATTTCCAAACCATGCCCGTATAGTTACACACTACACAAATACTTTAAAAAAATGTATAAACGCATAAACCGTCATAACATTTTGACCACCCACTATAACCCTTTGAGGCATGGAACTCGACTAGATCTCTGAAGGTATAGTATCTGGCACCAAGTCCTATAAGTTGCAAGGTGGGGCTTCCAAGGACAAGACTTTTTCCAGCACATCCCACAGATATTCAATTGGATTGAGATCGAGAAATTGAAGGCCAAGTTAACACCTCAACTCATTAAGTTCCTGAATTAGACCAGGCCACCTTCTTACATACAGGAAGAGTAAAGCATGGTACACTCTAGTATTTTGTTAAAACCAGCAGGGCTGAAGAAAAAATAACAAAACTGACAGCTCAGGAGCAGCTGTACTAACTTTGCAATGTTAGTACGTCCATCTCCCTTGCTGTTCTATTGTGTTCTGACGGTGACAACCCGATTATCTCTACACCCCCCCCAGGAACACTCTGGTCACTGGCTGAGTGTTGGTCGGGAGCCTTTCGGCAGACCTATTTGGGTGTGCCCCATTAAACGCCAGTTTGTCAGACATGGGTCAAAGGTGGGCCGGTTACTATTGAACCGGTCGATGTCGTCCGACATTCAGCCCGTGTGTACTAGGCTTTAGGCAATCCTTATTGTGAGGACATTTGTACTTGAATTACCTTTTTTTTCATAGTTCACTGGGATAAGCCTTCCAATGCATAGAGGTCTGTTGCCATAGGGGTCACGTACCGCATAGATGAAATCACTGTGCATAATGAGCAGTGAGTAGGATGTTGGAGTCTCATTCATCAAGTTCCTAATTCTGAAATAAAAATCGTTGAATGTAACAACTCACATCACACACAAATCTATGAATGACCAACATTTTGCTTTGGCAGAAGATGGCTTGTAACAAATTTAATTAGGAGTGAATTAGGGGTGATGGTGATAATTTCCCCCAATGTCTGCTTTAAGGCCCATTCAGATCTATGGAGGTGCATTTTTGGAAAAGTTTGTCCAGCTTGCTAAAGCAGCTGGTTCATTTGGTAGCAGTCACCAAAACACGAGACTGCCATCGAAAACTAGATGGAACAAGTAGCTTGAAAAAGATAAAACTTTCCTGCTGACTCTCCTCTTAAAAGGGGGTTATCATGGACGCACACTTTAACCCCCTGCCAACTGCTCACTGTAAAGATACTGAGTGAAGGCATGCCAAAAGCAGCACACATTACACATTGTTAAACCCTGGATTGGCCCATAGACGTTAACTCCTTCCCAGTCATTAGTACAGTCAGTGTAGTGTAATCACTGATCATTGCATTAGTCACCAGCAGTGGCAGTAACCCTCTCAGCCAGTGCCCATTAGCACCAGATTGCCTGCCACTCCATCAGTCTCCGATCACCACCATTGAAGTAAAGTGTCTATTAGGTTTCATACATTCCAGTATATATTCCATGTAGATACCATTTATAAAGAAATTTGATTGGCTAGGCTTTATAACAAAGGAGAAAATGATTCACATTTTTTAGACTTTTATGTGATTAAAAATAAACTTTGTGGTGATCAAATAAAAAAAAAAAATCTTTTGGTTACACAAAAACTATATACAGTTAGGTCCATATATATTTGGACACAGGCACAATTTTATTTTTTCTTTGATTTACCAAAACATATTCAAGCTATAGTTCTATAATGGATATGGGCTGAAAGTGCACATTCAGGTTTAATTTGAGGGTATGTACATCCAAATCAGAGGAAGGGCTCAGGAATAACAGCTCTTAATAGCCATCCCCCCTCCCTTTTTCAAGCGACCAAAAGTATTTGAACAAATGAATCAAAGGCTGTTTCCAGGTGTGGACTACTGCTTCGGTAGGTCTGGAATTGATTCCAAGTGTGGGATTTGCATTTGGAATCTATTGCTGTGAACCTATATCATGCGTTCAAAGGAGCTGTTTATGCAAGTGAAACAGGCCATTGTAAGGCTTCAAAAAACAAATCCATCAGAGATAGCAGCAACATTAGGAGTGGCCAAAACAGTTTGGTACATGTGGAAAGAAGAACACAGTGGTGAGCTCAGCAACATAAGGCCTGGATGTTTTACACAGAAGAAAACAATGGTGGATGATCGCAGGATTCTCTCTATAGGTAAAGAAAAACCCATTTACAACAGCAAGACAAGTGAAGGACACGCTCCAGGAGGTGGGCATATCATTGTCAAAGTCTACAATCAAGAGAAGACTTCACAAGACCAAATACAGAGGGTTCACCACAAGGTGCAAACCATTCAATAAGCCTAAAGAATAGAAAAGCCATATTAGAGACTTTGCCAAAAAACATTTAAAAAAGCCAGATCAGTTCTGGAAAAGCATTCATTGGATGGAACCAATATTATTTCATACCAGAACGACGGGAAGAAAAAAGCATGGAAGAGGTTTGGAACAGCTCATGTTCCAAAGCACACAATGTCACCTGGTGGAGGCAGTGTGATGGCATGGGCATGCAATGCTTCCAGTGGCACTGGGTCATTGGTGTTTGATGTGGTATGACCGAAGCAGCCGGATGAATTCTGCAGTGTTTAGAGATATACAGTCAGCCCAGATTCAACCAAAAGCAGCAAAGTTGATTGGATGTCGCATCACAGTACAGATGGACAATGATAAAAAAAAAACACCACACTGCAAAAGCAACCCAGGAGCTTTTGAAGGAAAAAGTGGAATATTCTGCAATGGCCGAGTCAATCACCTGATCTCAACCCAATTGAGCATGCATTTCACTTTTTGAAGCCAAAACTAAAGGCAGAAAGGCCCACAAAGAACTAAAGACTGCTGCAGTTAGAGCCTGGCAAAGCATCAAAAAGGAGGAAATCCAGTCTTTAGTAATGTCCATGGGTTCCAGACTTCAGGTGGTCAAAGGATTCTCAACAAAATGGTAAAAACATTTGAACATTTTGATTATATTAGTTTGTCCAATTACATTTGAGCCCCTGAAAATATGGGGGGGGGGGGGGGGGAGACTTTGTATAAAAATGGTTGCAGTTTTTAACATTTTTACTTGACATTTATGTTCAAACCCTTGAATTAAAAGCTGAAAGTCTGCACTTCAAAATCATTTGGATTGTTTTGTTTTAATTTTATTCTGGTGGCATACAGAGCCAAAAGTATGAAAATCGTGCCTGTGTCCAAATATATATATGGACTTCACTGTACATTTAATTTGCATACAGTGTTGCATGACCGTGCAATTGCCAGTTAAAGTAGCACAGTGCTGAATAGGAAAGACTGAAGGGGGTAAAACCTTTGAGAGGTCAAGGGGGGGGGGGGGGGGGGACTAAAAACCCATCACAGCTGATTGCTTCAGTTATACTATAGCTAACCTGGAGTTATATTTCCGGATGAACCGCCATTAAACTTGTAGTTGTAACTGACCTTTAGTCGCTGTGCTGACAGCAGATAGAATTCTCTCTCGGAAAGATGGCAATATATCCACATAACAGAAGCCAAACAATGTTGCAATATCATAAATCATTGCAGTGTAACAGATTTTAGACAAAGCCTCATTTCACACTAACTTCAGAAAAACTGATGGAGACTTATGTGTAGATTTTACTTGCAGAGAGAGGAGTTTACCTGCATGTTTCAGTAAGTTTTATATGTGTTGGAGATTCCTGCACAGAGAAAAATCCGCACGCGATGCCAGTGTTGGTGTGAACAGGGCACACTGAACAATTTTTTTTTGTGCCCTTGCAGAAAAATTTAAATCTCTGCACCATTTTGTGAACGAAGCCTTAATGTACAATGCCATCAGGGCCTACTCACCATATGTGCTTGGTTGTCCTGGGCACCCTTTTTTAAAACATGCAGTTAAGATGGGTTTACTGCCCTCTAAACGCTCTCCTTTAAGCTGCAGGCACAATGCATTGCAGCAAAAAATTATCCCTTCCGATGTGCAACCATCCACCTTAATGCCTGTCAAACGCCCTCTGAAGAATGTTCTACTGTGGATAATTCTTCAAATGGCAAAGTGTAATTGAGCCCCATGACCACACACTTGGGGTTACATGACTATGCACTAAACCACCACCCTACTAACAGGCCACTTCATAATGTGTTGCAAGGACTCCTGCAGCTCATTTGAAGAGTTCTAGATCCTCTTGAGATAGAACAGGAAAAACAGCTAAAAACAGAAGTGAAAACTCACCGTGCTATCCAATCAGGTGTGTGATCTTCTTCCTCGGGAGGTGTAAAGGCCAGAAGCTGAGTGATGAGTTCACTATCGGAACTTGTAGACAGGCCAATTCCATGTCGCATCAACTAAAAAACAAAAAAAACAAAAAACAAAACAAAAAAAGGAGGTGAAGAAGTGTATGTGTTATAACAGGTGCTCCACACAACTAAATATTACCGGGGCCTGTACACCATGAATGAGCCGTTTATGTATATAGAGCCACCAGGTGCTGCACGCACAAAGCCACTTGTCCCAAATTTGACAGGCCTGTGGGTGAGTGGCCCAGTACAGTGTGCCACGGACTGCTGCAACAGACACCCTGCTAGCACCCTGACAATTTACAGCCTAACACATTACCGTAACCACCTACAGTCTTATTCCTTCCTAAAACCAGATGCAGTGGCTGAATTTTTTTTTTCAGGCTACTTCTCCAATATTTTCATCTGGCAAGTCTGCAAATCGCACACTTGCTGGTCTCTGGGTGGCTACACTCGCACATACACCATCTATGGATGGATAGGAGTGGAGCAAAACATGTCAGGGGTGTGGCCTTGGCTGGAGTCCGGGCTGAGGCTGCCATTCATCTCACTTCATGCACATGGGTCCGCTTCATGATGTGCAGCTTATGGATATTTTCCTTTGACATTGCTGCAGCTTAGGACAAGCTCCCCGTCCCTGCCTGCACTCACAGCGGTCTAGCTGGACTTACCTCTCTACCTGAGCATCACCTAAATTGTCATTTTGGGTCATCTATGGATGGAGCCACTGCGTTCAGCACCATTACATGGTGGAATGATGAGGCTGGTAGTTTTTTTTTTTTTTTTTTTTTTTTTTAGAAGAAAATATTTCATGTGTAATAAATGGTAGAAACTACCAACCCACGCAAATGGAAGCTGGTTAAATAAATATAAAATTGATTAAGGAGCAGCACGTTATAGGAATAAATAAAAGGGACAATAATTAACAAATTACAAACCACGCGGTTTGTGATTAATTTGTTAATTGTCCCTTTTAAGAAAATATTGCAGCTTCCAATTAGGGTTACATACATACATACATAGCAGCCGGCAATGTTTATTAACATTGCTCAGCCCTGAAACACTAAAATAAAAAAGAAACCTTGTTTTTTTTAAATATTTGTTTCTTTATCTGCAGATCAAAGGGATGAACAAATCTTCTGTTTAACCCCTTAATTTACTCCCTATTCTCCATTTATTAATTTTCCTGCTTTTTTTTGTTCACATCTATTGTATAAACGATAAACAATTAAAACTTTTGTTTGCTTTGTTGGTGATTTTTACACATATATTAACATATATTTACACATTTCACATTGAAAAAGCACAAAAAAAACAAGTTAGACTTACTGGTAACTTGTTTTCCAGGAGTTTTTCAGGACAGCACCGAGAGTGGCTCCACCCACTTGTTAGACAAAACCTCCAAACTGCTTATTATACAGGATTTATATAGCGCCGACAGTTTACACAGCGCTTTACAACATGAGGCCAGACAGTACAATTACAATACAGGAGGAAACAGAGGGCCCTGCTCGTTAGGGCTTACAAAAGGAGGCTCCTTCCCACTTACCACCAGTAGTAGTAGAGAAACGTCCGGCCCAAGCTTGAACACATAATCAGAATATGGTTAGTCACAGCAGAATAATCAAGGGCAGGTTGCTGCTGTCCTGAAAGACTCCTGGAAAACAAGTTACCGGTATGTCCAACTTGATTTTTCCCCTTAACGTCCTTCAGGACAGCACCTTGAGAGGATAAAAGAGACTTACCCACTAGGGAGGGACCACTGCCTGCAAGACCTTTCTGCCAAAAGCCTGATCACTTGCTGAGAGAAGATCCAGTCTAATGACGGACAAACGTTGGGCAACTTGACCACGTGGCCGCCTTACAAATTTGATCTGGGGTGGCACCAGCTATTTCTGCCCATGTAGTGGCCTGAGCCCTGGTAGAATGTGCTTTAATTCCCAGCGGGGGGAGATAGACCCGCCTTAGAGTAGGCTGCTAGAATAGCATATTTAAGCCATCTAGCTATTGACCCCTTTGATGCTTGGTGGCCCCTTTTCCAGAAAAAAAAAAGTATAAAAACAAAGAGTCCGAAGACCGAAAGTCCTTTGTTACCCTCGAGATAACGTAATAAAGTCCTTCTTACATCCAAATTGTGGAATTGGCTTTCTTTCTCCCCTGAAGGGTTTGAGCAAAAGGTTGGTAGGATGATCTCCTGCGACCTGTTGTGGAGATGGATAAAAAAAGGTTTAACCGATGGAGAATTGGTGAGCTACACGCCCTGCCGATGTTATTGCAACCAAAAACAAAGTCTTAAGAGTAAGATTCTTCAGCGAATTTGCTTGTACTGGTTCAAAAGGTTCCTTTGTGAGGACTTGTAGGACTACCGATAGATCCCAATTGGGAAAGTGCTTACCCGGAGCTGGTCTGGATCTAGAAAGCGCCTTGAAAAATCTTGTTACCAAGGGCTCAAAAGAGATGGTCTTTCCAGAAAGACCCCCAATGCGGCTACTTGCACTTTAAGCATGCTGACTGACAAGCCTTTGCATCATTTTGAAGGAATTCTAAAATTGACACCAAATTTTTTACCGTTTTTGTCCGACACCAGGAGTTGTAGACTTTCCAATATTTAGCATAGATTTTTCTGGTTACTGTTTTTCTACTTGAAAGTAAGGTAATTACCAAAGGTTGTGACTGACCTTTGTTTAACAACTGCTCCTCAGATACCAGGCAGTGAGGCTTAGACTGGTCACTTCCAGATGATGTATTGGACCTTGGAGAAGCAAGTCTTGCCAGAGAGGCAGCTGCCAAGATAGTTTGACTGCCATCTGCAGAACAGTGGTAAACCATGCCCTTTTTGGCCAAAATTGAGTAATTAGAATCACTGCCACTTTCTCCCTCTGTATTTTCCTTAATTAGTTGAAGGATTAGTTGAAACAGGGGAAAGGCGTAACCCAGATGAAAATTCCAAGGCTGAAATAATGCATCTATCCCCTGGGAACTGTAGTTTCTGTGAATGGAGAAGAAAACCAGAAGTTGTGTATTTTCTTCTGACGCAAACAGGTCTATTTGTGGCTGGTTGAGGATTAAGCGAAAACTTGACTGCTTCTTTATCAGGAATATAATCCCTGATAATGCTCCCCCTGTGTGGAACCTGAGTCACAACCCCCTGATTTATCAGATCCTTTAATAGGTTCTTCGTGGCTAGGGCTTTTGTTGCATCTCTTGGTAGGTTTGTTATAAAGTACCTTTCTGGGGGGAGATCTGAAAATTCTATTCTGTAACCTTGGGCCAGCATGCACAGAATGTACTCATTTTGTTATGCTTCCCCAACAGGGGAGAAAACTTTGAAGTCTTCCTCCCACTTGTAATCATTGCGTCTTGCTGGAAGATGCAGGAGGATGGAAAAGGACATTCCCTTTGGCTTTTCCCCGCCGCCCCGACCAACTTTTTTCTCCTGAGGCTTGTTTTGTTCCTGACCCCCTTGAGGACAAAAAAAGTAGTTTGCCTAGCTGTTTCTTCTTGACAGGAAAAGATTTTTTAACTGCAGTTCTGTCAAGAACTGAATCCAAATCGGGGCCGAACAATAAATCCCCCCAAGAACGGGACCCTGCATAGTTTTTAGATGCCGCCATCCTGATAGGCTACAGCTGCTGACAGGGTTGAAAAGGAATCAAGAATTTCTCGTTTAGGAGAATCAGCTACTATGTGATCTTTAAGCCGATTCACCCAATACTCCATATTTCTGGAGACACAAGTAGTTGCCATTGTTGGCTTGAGGTTGCCCATGATGGATTGTCAAGCCTTCTTCAGTTGTTGATCCATCTTTTTATCCAAGGGGTCTTTTAAAATCCCCATGTCCTCAAATGTTAGATCAGTTGATCTTGACACTTAAGAAAAGGCTGCATTGAGTTTTGGAACCTTATTTTTGAGAGCCGCTGGGCTCCTCCTCTTATGAGCCCTTGAGAGGAAAAGGTTTTCTTTCAGGCTCAGTCCATTCTCTTGATTGTCTCAGAAACTACTGCGTGGACTGGAAAGTAGGGTTGTCCCGATACCACTTTTTTAGGACCGAGTACAAGTACCGATACTTTTTTTCAAGTACTCGCCGATACCGATACTTTTTTTTAATGTCACGTGACAGGTTTTTTTTTTGCTATTTTTTTTTGGGGGGGGGGGGGGGGGGGGGTGAACGTTGTATGTGTGTGTGTGTTTTTTTTTTACAATTTTTATTTTTTACAATAATATTTTTTTATTCTTTGTTTTTTTAATCATCCTTTTGGGGGGCTTTGGTGAGATATCAGGGGTCTTAACAGACCTCTGATATCTCCCCCTTGAGACAGAGAAAGAGACAGAGGATAGAGATTCCCCAGTCCCTTTCTCTGCAGCGTCAGCTGCACTGAGAATGAATGGAGAGAAGACAGCGGCTCCTCTCCATTCATAAACTGACACATCGTAATCACAGGAGATTACAATGTTTCAGTTATGTGAATGGACAGAGTCAGCTGACTCTCCATACACAAAGGAAGGAGGAGGGGGACGGAGGAACGGAGGGGGAGAACGGAGGGGACAGATAAGGAGAGAGGAATGCAGGGGACAGATAAGGAGAGAGGAACGGAGGGGGAGAACGGAGGGGGACAGATAAGGAGAGAGGAATGCAGGGGACAGCGGAGAGGCACAGAGGAACGGAGGGGGCACGGAGGAGGATGCAGTGACAGTCAGCTGTGACCGATCACCGCTGTATGTCACTAAAGCTGGTGAAAGCCGCTGGGGGAGAATCTTGTAACTCCCCCACGCGCCGATCACAGCTGTCCTCTAGGTATCAGGGGAAGCATCGGGAGCATTCGCCCGAGTACAAGTACTTGGGCAAATGCTCGGTATCGGTGCCGATACTAGTATCGGTATCGGGACAACCCTACTGCAAAGGTACGCGTTTTGAGCTCTGAGTTCTGCATACATTCTGTCATGCAAAGAATTCTTTACGCTCTTCCTCTAGGCTCAAAGTAGCATAAATTGCCCTCAAGCAGCCTTCTACTTGGTCCAAAGACAACTTTTATTTGGAAGGCATATTCTCCAGCTCATCCTCATCTTCATTAATATGTGAGGGGAGAAAGCCGTTCCTGGTTCAGGGGACCCATTTCTGCCTCCACTGCCGGGACGAACAGTGAGCCTTGAGAGAATTGCGAGGTAGTAGGCTGACTGGAGGATGGATTTGTAAGTGAAGATCTAAAGGATTGAATGGTAGCCTCCAATTCCTTTGACAGATGCGATCAGATTGCTGCATGCAGAAGAAGCCTCTTCCTTCACCAAAGAGTCAATGCATGCTTGAAAGTCTTTTTCCAGCCTTCAGGTAACAGTTTTGCATGAAAGACATTTCTTTTTATCCCTGAGTCAGAGCTCTTGGCCTGCCATAAGGGGAAAAAAAGGACAAAGAAACCATCCTTTTGAGTCAGCCTGAAACCATTCAAGATGCTCACCACAGGTGCACAGTAAGAGAAAACACCAGACTCATGTGTCCAGGCAGGCCCCTGCCACCAGGGGAAAAAAAAAAAAAAAAACTCAAACCCCACTAAGAACTAGGGAGAAGAGAGCTAGAGAGACCCCACAGTAAAATAGAGCAGAACATCCAGTCTGCTCCTTACCTGGGCCTTGCTGGTGCCTGTCCCACTTGCTGCGGTTCCTGAGTCCATACTAAAGGAGCAGAGCGATGCTTGTGGCAAAAATGTAATACAGGCACCAGACCTATTCTTCCCTCCTCCCCCTGCGCTTTCCAGCCGAAATGACACCCTGCGCCTGCTCGTAGGATGCTGCAGTACCTCTGACTGCCCTTCCGAAGATGGCGGCGACGTCTGGAAAAAAACACAATCGGACCAGAACATCCGCATGCCACCGCCTGGGAGCAGCATCCCTGGAGCAATCCCGGCTCTTGCCGAGCACTGACGAGGGAGGAGCCGCCCATCCACCAGGCACTACATCAGCCTGTGGAGATGGGAGGAACCAGCTCTAAGGCAAGTAAAAAAAAAATAAATTGTGGAGTAGGGAGCCTGGCCTTTCAGGACAGCACTTTGAGCGCTCCTAACTCCCCCATGTGTTCCCTCCGGAGGAAACACGAAAACTGGTGATAAGTGGGAAGGAGACTCCTTTTAAAGAAGTGTGGTGGAGGGGTGTTTCCTAACAAGTGGGTGGAGCCACTCAAGGTTCTGCCCTGAAAGACGTTAAGAAAAAATTGTATCGTGCATCCCTACTTCCAATAGTGACAATTACAACTATATAACTTTTCTGACAAGATCAACTGGTGTTTTATGAACTTTTTAAAAATGTTCACCGGAAAAAAAACAAATGCAGCCGCAACATCTAAGCTAAAGCTTTCTCAAGCTGTATTAGAGTGCCTCCACTCTGGATGAAGGAGCACAGGAGGGACCTTTGGACAGAGGTCTTGTCAGTGTGTGTCTGTATATATAATGTTACATGTACTAGCTAGCCGACTTAAATGCAACAAAATTGAGGTGAACCTCCACCTCACACTGTAGTTGCACAAGCAGTTACAGCAAGTCCCCCCCCCTTTGGAATAAAATGTTTTATATGAGTAAATAAAAAAAACTGACCATCGTTCAATCATCCCAGTCAGTGGTAAATGGTTGGTCTCAACACTCTAAACTGCTACATTTACTGTACAGGAGAGCTTTTTCTGTTGAAAAACAAACAGGCAAGCCTAAGAAAGACTAATGCAGCCACCACATCCAAGTTGTTAAGCTGCAATAGATTGCTGTAATACAATTTTAAAATCTATATAAATCCAGTAAAGGGGCCATGACCTAAGGTTTTCCCACAATTCAGTGCTGTATATATTCTTTAATGTTCTGTTGGCATGTTCAATCCCATGTAAACTGTGCATTAAAATCTGCTGAAGTCGGTCTCGTTTGTGTTCAAAGGTGGTTTAACATTCATTTAGAAAGTCAGTGAAATGTACTTTTGTACTGAACAGTTCATATACTAAATATCAACCTCATCACAGGGGGTGCAAGAGCAGGAATAGAAGTGGTATAGATTATACGGATTAGAGTTTAACATGCATGTATCCAGCCATGCTTAATTCATTTAGTCTTATGCAAGTCACATTTTTGCCCAAAGGCGACAATTACCAAAGCAAGGATTTCAGATTCTGGAATGTAGAGTGCTGATCATACTTTATAAAGAAAGTCATAGTAAATATATAATACAATCCAGATTAAAGAATGTAAGGCATGTGAGCCAAGCAGTGCTCCTCTAACATGAACAGTTATTACATGACTGGCCTAAGAATTTGGGGTCTGCGAGTGCAAACGTGAAATTGTTACCCAATACAGTCATCTAATAGCTACGGGCACTATTTGTGTCTGTAGTTCTACATTTAACTTAGTTGCTGCTTTACTTGCATTTTAAGAAGTAGCCGTACAAGAACTAGGCTCTTTAAAAAGGGATTGTAAATTCTCATTTTTTTTAAATTAAAAACACAACATGTTATACTTACCTGCCCTGTTGCAGTGCATTTCCATAGAGCAACCTTTTTTCGGGTCCCTCTTTGGTGCTCCTGGCCCCCTCAGCTCCTTGTGTCCATTCAGACATGGAGCTGCAGCCCAGCCCCGCCCCCTTCCTATTCTTATTGGCTGACTGACTTTGACAGCAGTGGTTGCCAATGGGGCTGCGCCTCTGTCTTAGCCAATTGGGGGGGACAATCAGGGGGAGAGATGTCCCAGGCAGCCAAGACATTCCTACAACATTGATGGATCTGGATTGGGCTCAAGTATTAGGGGGGCTGCTGCACACAGAAGGCTTTTTTATCTTCATGCATAGAAAATAAAAAACCTTCTGCTTTTACAAACACTAAGCTACGGTTGACACTAGTGCGACTTCCCATGCGCTGCAAATGTTCATTGAGCTTGCATTGCCATGAATTCACACATGTTTTTAAGTGACAACCCACACAAACTCCATGCTTTGCCACATTTTGGAGACTCACATCGCCATAATGGCATGCTAATTGCAAGTGGGGCGTCATTACGAATTAGGCTGCATTTACAGCGGCGCGTTTCCAAATGCACAGAAAACACCCGATTTTCTGCGTGTTGTGGAAACTCACTGCAAATGCGCATCGCACTTGCGTTGCCATTATGGCAATGCAAGCGTGATGCAGGTCTGTGGTTTGGTGTGCTTTTGGAAGCAGCCCAATTGTTGACAACTCAATTGCGGTTAGCAGGTGATAAATGAGCTACAAAACACGCACTGAAAAGAGTCCAACACGCCACAAGCAAAAAGGTTCTTGAGCTACTTTGGGGCTTTTTTGCACAAAGGGCAGCCCACTCAAGTGAATGGGCTGCCCTATGGACGACCCATGTCAGATGCAAGTGGGATTTCGGTTTCTGCTAAGGGTGTCAATGGAATGTGCTTGGGAGAATTTTTAGGCAGCAAGGATGAACTGGGAGGAGAGGGAACGGAAAAAAAAAAAAAACAAAAAAAAAAACACATCTTAGGGGTTTATTTACTAAAGGCAAATCCACTGTGCGTGACAAGTGCACTTGGAAGTTCAGTCGCTGTAGATCTGAGGGGAAGATCTGAAATGAGGGCAACCTCTGCTGATTTATATCATGCAATCATGCACAGGCGGTCCCCGGGTTACAGACCCCATCTTGTTTGTAGGTTTGTTCTTAAGTTGCATTTGTAAGGTCCGAACAGGTACATTTTTTTAAGTGAAGTTCCAGCCAAGCCCCCCCCAAAAAATACGTTTTTGGATAGCATGGAAAAGGGTCAACACACCATTAACATTTGTTTTGCTGTCTGTGCTCATGTTCAGAAGATTTCACCTCACTTTGTGACAATTGGATGGTCATGGACACAAGGATCGGTGATAAAGCTTCAGTGGAGACACCTTTTCCTACAAAAACTTACAGGAGTGAATTTTCCTTCCTAGGGGTAGATTTCCTCTCACCTCCTGTTGTCTCTGGATGTTTGCAAGTCGGATGTTTGCAAGTCGGATGTTTGCAAGTCGGGGACCGCCTGATACAAGCAAAAATGCTTTATGTTTTTTATTTTCTTTGAATGTCCTTTTCAGATCTACAGCAAGTGCGCAGTGGAATGGTTTCTCATCTTATGTGACCTCTGAGTAAAGTGGTAAGCAAGTCAAAAAAAACTACAGAGAATGGTGCCTTAGAGGGACATTTTCATTCATAAGACATAGCAGGAGCATGGCCAGATGCCTTGCTGCCGTTTTTAAAATCACATTTCACCCCCTCATGAGGTTCAAATTAAAATGGGTCTGAAATGTACTACTCTATTTCGAGCGTTTCCTCCTTGTCAGACATTTCCTACAAGAGCACATTTTAAGCATCTTGTGATAGTGGTCCTGTTTTGTGGGCGAGACAAGGACAGCACAAGTCTGAGGGTTTGCACATGATTTTAACTCTGCTCCGTCTGAATTTAGCATGCTGCCTGACAGTGTACTGAGCCGCAGGTATTCAGCAAGCCAATACTTGAAGGTTGTTCTACTCAGCAGACTGTCCCCCATAGCAATTTTAAAATGTACATTTCTAATCTAAAGTGGAGTACAAACTAAGAAAATCGGGCAAGCATTAGTCTTATTTTTCTCGATGTTTCACAGCAAATCAGAACTGATGAAAAATTTGTACAAAAATTCTGGTACTACTAAGGCTTTTTTTTTGCCGTTTATGGTTTCTGATCATGCGCAGTCTGATTTCTCTTGTAAGAAAATTTTGAAGTTTGTCCCTTCGGCTGTCTAAAGTTGTGTACACACCGTACGAAAATGCTTTGGACGAAAATGTTCGCCCAATTTTCTTAGCGTGTACGAGTTCTTGTCCATTAGTACATGAGCTGCATAGGCCCCTTTACCATAAGTCCTTGTTCTGCATTCACCTCACACTCACTAACCGCAGTCCTACTACAGTCTGATTTCAGGGAACAAATCGCAACTTTAAGACCCTTATCAAATAGATAATAAAATACTAAGGCAGGGAGGAAAAACTCAATTTTAAAGGCCTGCAAAAGCTCTCTAGTGCAGTGAGATTAAAAGGCCGAACTACAAAATTAAACATCTACAAAGCAGATTCATTTATAAAGGAAAAGCAACCACTAAAGTCATGAGATCAGGAAACAGCTGAGGAGCACAATGTTCTCTAAAGACATCCTGACCATGATGTGTGAAGTTTAGCTCTAAGGTGTAAGAACATAATATAGACCACCAGTGCAATGTCACTCATAAAAAGGGGACTGAAACACAAACCTCTACATCAGTAAAGAATAAAAACATAGCAAGACTGAATTAGAATTAAAGATAAAACTTTAGTTTTGGATAGAGTGGAGAGGTATTAGAACACCTCTCTGATTTACTGTTAACACAGAGGCAGCAGTAAAAACTGACAGATTCGGGGGGCAGAATAAAAGCCCATCCAAAACCAGAAAAAAAAAAAAAAAAAAAAAAGGAAATCTCAATGGACATACTGTTCCTGATAACCCTGTTGGGTGACAAATAGGGTTTCCCTCACACTTCCTGTTTTGGCTATGAAAGGAGAAGTGAAGGGAAATCTCAAAGAGAAAAAACCCAAAACAATCAGAGATGTTCTAACACTTTCGAGTTTTCCAAAATTGAAAAAAAATAAATAAAAAAGTTCCAATTTAAATACATTTATAGTTGTGCAAGTTTTAATTGTAGCAGGGGGTGGACAACCTATGCCACCCCAACTGTGATGAAACTACAAGTCCCATGAAAAAGTGGGCATCAATTAAGTGCCCACGGCATGGGATTGTGGCTGGCAAAAGAAATTAAAAAAAAAAAAAAAAAAAAAAAGATGGTTACTGTTCCTTTAAATGGAGGAATAGGACAGGCATGTGGATCACAAGCGGGAAAAACGTGATCTCCAGGTGGGAAAGACACGTGTATTACGGATCAATACACGTGTTTTGGGGGCTATACAAGACCCTCGCAGTAAGCTCCAGTCACAGTTGACCCCACAACGGCTTGACGAGCTCCATGGGCTATAATACAGGGCTATAATACTGGAGCTCGTCTGCCGTGTAAGGTCATGAAGACGCTTGTGAGGAGGGTCCTCGAGAAGGCGGCGTCGGAAGGAGGAGAGGAATGGCTAAAGACGTGCCTGGCGGAGTTGGAAGCAGACCCGGCATTGGAAGAGGGCATAAGGGATCCAGTGGAACGTTTGCCGGCCCCAGCTGTGGATGTTCTACAGAGCCTACCGCCGCATAGTAATATCCCAGTGACTCACCTCATTCCAGCAAGCAGGCAACAGCGAAGCCGCCCGCCGGAGCGTCCTACTACGTCAGCCCCTGGGTCGCGAGTGGAGTCCCGCCCATCTGTGGATGTCATTGCGGATGATGTCATTCTGCATCAGCGCAGTGGCGGTCGTATCCGCAAAAAGAAGAGGGCGTTTTCACCATCGCCTCTTCGTAGCAGAGAAGGGCGGGGAAGCGCTCATCCATCCCCGCCTCCCGGGGAAAATAATCTCTCTCTCTCTCTCTCTCAACAGGTACCTGCGTCATCTGTTGCCATGACGATGGCATCGAGAGCGTCCAGGCTTGATCAGCTGGACGAGGTGGTCACAGAATCCAATGCTAGATCAGCTGCTGCAATTAGTGAGGATCATCAACAGATACCTGATCTTCAGTCTTCTACAGGAACAACCCCTGCTGGTGAGTCAGCGCAACAACTTTTCATAACCCAACTGCTTGAATCCTTGTCTAAATTTACAGCTTCTTTAGGCAATACACAATTACCTACACCTGTCAATTCACCAGCTAATGTTTGGTCAAGCAATACTTCATTACCTGTTACTTCACACACTACGGTTACCACGACGGCTGTTAATACTCCAGATTATTCTATTAAGGCACATATGTTATCTGGAACATGTTTTAAAGAAGTATTGCCATGTGAGATATCACCGTTAGGTTTTCATTTAGCTTCAAATATAAAAGGAAAAAATCTGGAAAGGTGAATTTATTGATCTTTTGACATTATTACCTAGTAATAAAGAGTTATCTACTAAATTTGATAAAAGAAATGATGATGAGGATAGACGTCGTACAGCCCCAAGATCTTTTCATAATTGGCTACAAGCCTTTTGTATATTTTCAGCTATCATGGGTGAAAAGTTCCCTGAAAAATGTAGTGGTCTATTCCAACACCTAGAGCACATTCTTGAAGCTTATAAAAACTTTGGCGGTTTTGGTTGGTACAATTACGATGAATCATTCCGCCAAAAAATGTCTGTTTACCCTTCTCTCAAATGGGGCATGAAAGATGTTGGCTTATGGTTAAATCTAATTCTTCCACAAAAACAAGTGGTTGCTAAACAACCTCTTGTCAATGCGAACACGTCCTCAGTCTATAAAAAGGGTATTTGTTATGCTTATAACGAGTCCCAATGCAAATGGTCAACTTCGTGCAGTTATACGCATGAGTGTTCTTTTTGTTTTGGGACTCATCCTTTAGTAAAATGTTTTAAAAGAAGCTATTCCAACATACAATCCCAGGATAATTCAAAAAGCTCATACACCAGTGAAGCTGGAAAGAATGTACCAGTGGCTACTTCTCTACCCAGACAAGGAGAAAGCGGGAATTTTAATTGACGGTTTTTCTTCCGGTTTTAGGCTTCCTGTTTTTTCTGGTTCTGGATGCCGTATGGTCGATAATCTAAAATCAGTCTTTCTTCATAGTCAGGTGGTTAGACAAAAGTTGATTAAAGAAATCACAGCTGGCCGTGTGGCTGGCCCTTTTGTATCCCCTCCTTTTGAAAATTTTCGTATATCCCCATTGGGTTTAGTGCCAAAAAAGGAACCAAACTTATCGTCTTATTCATCATCTTTCTTTCCCAAAAGGTAATTCTTTAAATGATGAAATTGACGATTCTTTATCTTCGGTAAAATATGCTAGTTTTGATGACGCTGTTTCCTTAATAAAGAAATTTGGTGTTGGAGCTATGTTGACCAAATCAGATATTAAGGCTGCTTTTAGATTATTACCTATTGCACTAGAGTCTTTTAATTCCTTAGGTTTTTGTTTCGAAGGTTATTTTTTCTATGACATGTGTTTACCAATGGGTTGCTCTTTATCATGTCCGTATTTTGAAACGTTTGCCACTTTTTTGCAATGGGTTATTCTGCATGAGTCAGGTTTCGAATTTTTAGGTATGAAATTGACACTGTCTTATTTCAGTTTCAACTTCCTTTATTAAAGATTAATCGGATTCAGGAGTTGATTTGCCTCTTTTTGCGCAGAAAAAAGGTTCTACTAAAAGAACTTCAGTCCTTTTTAGGTTTATTAGCCTTTGCTTCTCGGATCATGCCGGTTGGCAGAATTTTTTCAAGACGACTGTCTATGGCAATGTCGGGGTTTAAATCTCCGTTTTCACACATTCGTCTCACCAAAGATCTTAAAGATGATCTATTGGTGTGGTCTCAATTTCTTTTAGATTATAATGGTCGTACATTTTTTCAGGAAGAACTTGTTTTTTCAGCTGATATGGGAGTTGTTTACAGATTCTACGGGATCATTGGGTTTTACTGCCATATGGCACACTCATTGGTGCTGTGGTGCTTGGCCTCCTTTCTGGGTTTCTAGTAAAGCCACAAAGAACATTGTATTATTGGAATTATTTCCGATAATTGTGGCTTTTGAACTATGGGGTGAATTCTTTAAAAACAAACAAATTTAAATCCATTCCGATAACAAAGGAGTAATTTTTGCGATAAACTGCCTTTCTTCTAAATCCATATCTGTCATAAAAATTTTGCGTTATTTCGTATTTTTATGCTTAAAATGGAATATTTGGGTTAAGGCAAAACATGTTCCTGGTAAGCAGAATGAGATAGCCGATGCATTCTCGTTTTCAGATGGCTCGTTTCAGGCAGCTTTTTCCCGAAGCGGACCTAGTTGGTTTCACATGCCCCAGTCATCTATGGGAATTGATTTAACCCCTGTATGTTCAGCTATTCAGCATTCTTTAGCTCCTAAAACATGGACCGAATATTTGGTTGCATGGAAAAAATGGCTATTGTTTAATGTGGAAATGGGCTTCTCCGGTTTTTCACCTACGGAACAAACAATTTTGGCATATTTTTGTTATCTTATGCAAGGAATTTTTCTTATAATCATATTAACAAGAGCTTGGCGGGAATTTCCTTCTTAAAACTTCATAACTTACCTGTTTGTACTAATTTCTTTACGGTACGCCAAGCTCTTAAAGGTTATAGAAAGAAAACGTTTACACCAGACATGCGTAGGCCCATTTCATTGGATATCCTGAGGAATATTTGTTTAGCAACCCCAAAGGTATGCAAATCGGAATACGAAGCACTATTACTTCATTCAGCGTTTGTTTTAATTTTCTTTGCTGCGCTTCGTATTTCGGAAATGGTCCCGGCTAATAAAAAAGGTAATTCAGGGTTACTGTTTAACGAAGTATTGATTTCCCAAGGTAAAGTACAAGTTTTTATAAGTCGATCAAAGACGGACGTTCATGGTAGGGGTAACTGGCTCAGTTTATATGCCTGTGGCGAATCTATTATTTGTCCTTATACAACTCTTTCTACATATATCTCTATTCAACCTTCGTGTTCGGGAAATTTTTTGGTTCACTTAGATCATTCCCCACTTACAAAATTTCAATTTTCAGTTTTATTACGACGGTGTTAATCTCATTTAGGCCTCTCTCACCTTAAGTTTTCGTCGCATTCTTTTCGCATTGGAGCCGCCACAGAAGCAGCTAGACTGGGCCTTGAGGATGCAGTTATTATGAAATTAGGGAGGTGGGAGTCCAAGAGGTTTAATCTTTATGTTCGCCCTAATTTCTTTAATTTCATAGGTTGCAAGTCTTACATTTGGATTATTGGACACTCGTTTATTCATTGGGCTCACAAAAGAGCTTGCCAGCGTTTCTATACTTCCAATTTATCTTTATCTCCTGCTTCTTTTAGAGTTCTTTGGAAGGGCATTCGTGGGCTTCAATGGAATAATCTTTTCTTTCATCTTTCTACATTATCTCAGTCGTGGCCCTCTCCAGATATATTGATAATTCATTTAGGGGGTAATGATGTAGGTAAAATACCAATTTTAGATTTAATTTTTAGGATGAAGCATGATTTACATCGCATACATCTCTCTTTTCCAGGTACTCTGGTAGTTTTTTCTGAAATGGTGCCTCGCCTTGTATGGTTGTCTTCTCCAGAGACAAAGCCTTTGGAGAAGATTAGAAGACGTGTGAACTATTCTATTGCAAAATTTATGCCTTTCTTGGGTAGTTTTTCTTTCAGACATGTTGATTTGGAAGGGGGTTTTTCAGGCCTTTACCGACAAGACGGAGTTCACTTGTCGGATGTAGGCCTGGATATTTTTAATTTAGGTTTACAAAACATGTTAGAGATGGCCGCGGTGGTGGGGTAGGCCGTTTTTTGTTTTGCTAACAAAAACCGGCTGGTAGGGACTTTGATGAATGTTTTTATTCTTGGTACTCGCTCGAGTTCTATAACTGAGCGAGATATTGATATAGGTTTTATTGAAATTAAATAAATAAACAAGATAAAAAGAACATTTAAATAATTTATTTATGTTTTATTTATAGAGTTATGTTTTATACCAATAAAGGTGCCGCGGCCATTTATCACCATTAAGATAAGTCTGAGTGTGGATTATTTCGTTAATTGAGATTCTTTTGTACAGCCTACATTCCCATGAAAAAGTGGGCATCAATTAAGTGCCCACGGCATGGGATTGTGGCTGGCAAAAGAAATAAAAAAAAAAAAAAAAAAAAATGGTTACTGTTCCTTTAAATGGAGGAATAGGACAGGCATGTGGATCACAAGCGGGAAAAACGTGATCTCCAGGCGGGAAAAACGCGTGTATTACGGATCAATACACGTGTTTTGGGGGCTATACAAGACCCTCGCAGTAAGCTCCAGTCACAGTTGACCACACAGCGGCTTGACGAGCTCCCCATCCCTCCCACCCTTGTCGCAGCACCTGTTATGTGGTTTGTCACCCTTGGATCAAGGGGGGACTTTGATGAATGTTTTTATTCTTGGTACTCGCTCGAGTTCTATAACTGAGCGAGATATTGATATATGTTTTATTGAAATTAAATAAACAAAAGAAAAAGAAAATTTAAATAATTTATTTATGTTTTATTTATAGAGTTATGTTTTATACCAATAAAGGTGCCGCGGCCATTTATCACCATTAAGATAAGTCTGAGTGTGGATTATTTCGTTAATTGAGATTCTTTTGTACAGCCTACATTCCCATGAGGCACTGCAAGACTGACAGCCACAGGCATGGTTCCCAGAAGCATGGTGGGATTTGTAATGTTACTAGAGCTGAAGGGCTGCAGCTGCCTGCCCCACTATAATGAAAACCTACACCACTATAAATTGTTTTAATTAAAGCTTACTTAGGTTCATCACAAAGTGGTGTCGATGTGTTATAATGAACGGGGGAAGCCTTTTTTTAGGCCCCTTTGCTTCATGGGATCGCAGCGTCGGCATTTTAGACATTAATATAGGGGTTTTTAATGGGGCTCATTCTAATTGGTCAGTTAGGGTTATGTGACCAAGAAGATTCTGGAAGGTTAGTAGGTTAGGTAGGGATTGGTCAGTTGAGGTCAGATGACCTTTCAGAACCTTCTAGAAGGCCTTTTTGGCCTATTTAAGGAGCTGCTTCCCATGGTTTGTCAGTCGCCAGAGAAGGGACAGCACAAGGAGGAATTGAACCTTGCAAAAAAAAAAAAAAAAACACGCATCACGCTGTATAGCCCAGATGGACAAATTCAAGAAGAGTCCATTCAATTGCACACAGGACCATCTATTGTGCACTCCCCCCCCCAGCATTTTGAGTGCACCCCGGAGGGACAGATGCAGCATTCAGCACCACTGACAGGCTATGTCAATCTGTGGCTGGGCAGGACTGGCCCTATGCATTCAGGGACAAATGCCCAGAACGTAGAAGACCACTTCTGTTCCGGGCATTAATGTAAAAAAATTCAGGTGAACATACAAACTGCATTTAAGTGGATTTAATGTGCGCTTTATCAGATTACCTTTCGCCTAAGTCGAGCTGCATTTATTAGTTCTCCATTATGTGCCACAGCAATCTTTCCATGGAGCGTTTCAACGACAAACGGCTGACAATTCTCCAATGCAGAATTTCCTGATGTCGAATACCTAGTGTGCCCAATTCCCAAGTTGCTCATGTTCAGTTTCTTCAAACTTTCCTCACAGAACACGTGATTGACCAAACCCATTCCCTGTAGGAGAGATAAAAGCATTAGCATAGCACTGGAAGACTTGATGGCCATCCAAGACAGTATTTCTACTATACCAACAGCCCCAAAGTTAGTCCCTGTATGGAGGACAGATTGCAGTCCGACCATAGCACTGAAGACTGTACGAAGGTTTACAGTATTTGTACGCTACAGTCCCAAAGTTGGACAAGGAAAAGGAACAAAAAAGGTGGGACTTTAAGGGGGGAGAAACAAACCAATTATAGTACATTCCATTCAGCAGTGGTGATCAAGTTTCTTGATATAAGGAGCTCCAAGTGCAACCTTATCACCAAAGGGCCAACCATAGTGTGAATGTAATTCTCCCAAAAGCCTTCAGACATACCCCAAAAAAGATGGTCAGACTGCAGAAATGCTTTAGGAGTTGGAGATTTGGACATGCTTTGGGAGACAGTTGTAGCCTGGAGAAACATAGGACTGCTGGAGACTACATCTATTCCAGCCCCTTAAAGCCATGCTTCCACATCTGTGTTCCCTAAAACCCACTACTTGTGACACAGCAAGATCTATTAAAGATCAGAGAAGAAAAAAAAAAAAAAAGGGAACCAAAGCACAGAAAAAAGTAAGATGGTATGAAAAAGCCACAAACAACCCTGCCCCAGGTCCTCCACCTAATTCAGGGTTTTGATCAATATTCAGAATTCAAGGTTATTGAACCCATCTTTACCACCTGATTGCCCACTGCAAATCAGATCTAAATTTAAAAATCTGGGTATTGATATTCAACTATCACGGTTTTAGGATAATAGTTTGACCTCTTGCATTTCCCTCCTTTTGCGCCAAGGTTGCTCAACGGGTTAAACTCCCTCTTTGATGAGACGAGTGAACCTATTGAAATGGTCTTTCTTCCTAAATTTTTATATATACAGTGTTAAACAGCAGAGTGAATTTTTTGTGCAATTGACTCAATTGTTACAAATTTGAGGCACCCCAAGTCTTCCTGGGAGTCGTAAGCTACCTTTCAATTGCCTACTAATTGAGGAGGTTTGGCACTTCCCAATCTCCGCATGTATTACTATGCAGCCCAAATCATTTATGTACATTGGTGGATGTTTCCACAACTTAAAGAATAAGTTCACCTTTGGAATCAGGTTACATGTTCCACTCGGTTTTAGGGTGTAACATGTTCCCAGTGCTGCCTGATCCCTGCACTTCCTGTGACACCAGTACGGGGAGAAGTTCACCTGTACTAGCTTTTTGAAAGCCTTGCAGGACTCCACCCACACGGCAACATCATTCACACTGCTCGTGTGAACGAACTACATACTTTGCAGATGTTTGCTTGTAGTTCTCAATGAACTACCACAGCGCTGTGGCACGCCATGGTAGTGCATGGATTCTCCCTGTCAGATTGTATCTGCTTGCCATATGGAATGTATGGGCACACAAATACACTGGCAGATCAGCTGGAGACCAGCATGGCACCAGCAATTTTCTGATCACTGGTACAATGCTTTACAGGCTTCCAAAAAAAGTGCACTCTTTTTCCCCCGGTAAAAAGTGCATTTATTCTTTTTCTCTAAGTGAACTTATCCTTTAAGGCCACTACTGATATGGGGGCTGCAGTAGTCTTGGTATGAAAGATATCTATACACACACACCACTCTCTGCCAGTGACTGAAGGTTCTACTATCTGATTGCGCTACCTCATAATCAACTGCTCTGGCGCAATCAGAGATTGCCAATTTTCTTTTAACTCCCATGTGGTACACTGGGCAAGACAGGGATTACTGTAGTTGCACCAACCGTATGAGGGTGGTGCAGTCAATTTTTTTTGGGCAGCTCTGGTGTGTTGCATATCCCGCTACAGTGTTCATTCTATTATACAGAGCTTCGACACGCCACGGAGGCTTAATTTGGTCTGCACAATGTATGCCTCAGCAATACAAGGCTTGACCGCTCCCTCCTATGCTCTGATCACACAGGCCTTATCTCCTCCTATTACAACTTCCTTATGGATCAGCAGTCAATATCAATACTTAATATGCAAAATAGATGGTTGGGGGACATCCCGAATCTTACTTTAGAAAATTGGCAAGAATTTTACATGCACTCAAATACAGTTCTCGGCCAGGGCCAGACTTATGCAGCTACGCCATTTGCAAAGATTATACTATACACCAACACATCTGTTTCATATGTGCAAGAAACCCACCCCAACAGGTCATAAATGTGACTGAGCAGGGGGACTGAATTGGCCACGGGTTACAGCATATCGCAGATACATTTGCTCTCCAACATCTTCTGCCCTAAGTGGTGCCTTCTTGGTATATCTGAGCAGCTGGAAGCCTCCGCTGTAACCAAACTGACAGACTCACCCAGGACAGAGGCTTTGGGGGGACTGAATGCTAGCCTCTTGCCTACCAACTATGAGCCCTGGCATTTGAGGGAGCTACAAGCATTTAGGAAGATATTCTGTTATATAATGCAAAAGGACGTTAAGGGGGCCATGATGGTCTCTGCCAGCTTGGGGTGGTTGGTATATTGTCTCATTTTGTTGTGTACTCTTTGCTGGGCCGTTTGGGGTGTGGCTGTATTTCAATGTTCTATTGTGTGTCTGCCTTGGATATTATGGTATGTGCATGTAGATTAGCTGTGAGATTGGTGGGGGGCAAATTCCTCCAACAGCTCTCACTGCTGATTGGACAATCTACCCCGCCCGGAATGCAAAGGTGGGGGGGGGGTATGGGGTAGAATTGTCCAGAGTATTACTTGTGTTTTCCACAAACAGGCCATGTTCATCAACCAAACGAGTATTGTCTTGTTGTGTTTGTTAGGAGGAGCTCCCCACTCCCTCAAGTACCTCTCAGTGTCCACTTGTGTCATGGGTGGAGACCTCAAAGTTCTCCCATATAGAAGAGTGTAATGCTCTCATGGTTCAGAGAAGCAGGATCTCCCAATCTATGGATAGTGTAGGACCCACTGATCATGGGGTACTTTGTCACAGCAAGTGGGCTTAGCACCATATAGCAATATGGTGTGACCAAATCCCCATATTTTTGACAATGTTTTTTGAAAATGTTTAAGCGTTTTAAACTAGCCTTGCTGGAGGTAAATCTTTTGCATATGTGCACTGTAATATTTTTGTTCTTCTGTATGGTCTTATGGCTGCACCATCTTTAATGCATCTTTTAGGGTGTCCGCGCCCCCCCCCCCCCCCAATAGACTTTTTTAAATAGAGAAAAAAAAAATTTCGCTTTTGGGAGATCCTGGATTGGATACCCTAGGTTACCAGATGAATCCTCTGTAATATGACCTCTCCACCAAAATATCCCATATGGACCTTAACTGCTTTCTGACCAACGAATGAAGACCGTTCCATTTAACAATTTAGGTTTGCTTACAATTCCATTCTCTTAATATGATCATGGTAATGTGCTACCGTTTATAATATCTATCAGGGTTCATGCTTTAGTGGTTGACCATTTTAATTTCATTAACTTTTTAATGCATTTTATTTTGCATTATAATATTGTGGTTTTCCAAGAGGCAATATTTGTTTACTGGCACGAGTAGGCAATGCAGAGTGGGTTGTTTTGCATGGATAGCCATGCAAGATACATTGTGGGGGTGGAGATTTGATGCTCCAATCGCAACTTCCTAGCCATTTAAGTTGAGCATGCTCAGTGATCCGTACGCTTCCTGATGACATATTAATTACGAAACGTATGTCCATGCACGTGTGGACCGCACAACGGCTCTGGACGTGAGCCCAGCAGCAAGCGGTTCCATAATACAATTTCTGCAGGCTATGGCACACCTAAATGTAAGCAGACAACCTTCATGTAAGATTTTAAATAAACCAACAGTATTACGCTATGTAGTGTCCCTTTGTTGCTTCCATATGGGATATTTTGGTGGAGAGGAGGTCACATTACAGAGGATTCATCTGGTAACCTAGGGTATCCAATCCAGGATCTCCCAAAAGCGCATTAGACCTTTTTAAATAGAGGTCACATCCATCTGGTAAACAGCTTTCAATTTAGAGCACATTTGGTGGAGAGAGATAGAGAAATATATCTACAGTGGCTTGCGAAAGTATTCGGCCCCCTTGAACTTTTCAACCTTTTGCCACATTTCAGGCTTCAAACATAAAATTTTTATTTTTTGTGAAGAATCACCAACAAGTGGGACACAATTGTGAAGTGAAATGAAATCTTTTGGATTTTTGAAACTTTTTTAACCAATAAAAAAATGAAGTGGGGCGTGCAAAATTTTTCGGCCCCCTTGCGTTAATACTTTGTAGAGCCACCTTTTGCTGCGATTACAGCTGCAAGTCGCTTGGGGTATGTCTATCAGTTTTGCACATCGAGAGACTGAAATTCTTGCCCATTCTTCCTTGCAAAACAGCTCAAGCTCAGTGAGGTTGGATGGAGAGCGTTTGTGAACAGCAGTTTTCAGCTCTTTCCACAGATTCTCGATTGGATTCAGGTCTGGACTTTGACTTGGCCATTCTAACACCTGGATACGTTTATTTGTGAACCATTCCTTTGTAGATTTTGCTGTATGTTTGGGATCATTGTCTTGTTGGAAGATAAATCTCCGTCCCAGTTTCAGGTCTTTTGCAGACTCCAACAGGTTTTCATCCAGAATGGTCCTGTATTTGGCTGCATCCATCTTCCCCTCAATTTTAACCATCTTCCCTGTCCCTGCTGAAGAAAAGCAGGCCCAAACCATGATGCTGCCACCACCATGTTTGACAGTGGGGATGGTGTGTTGTGTGATGAGCTGTGTTGTTTTTACGGCAAACATATCGTTTTACATTGTGGCCAAAAAGTTCGATTTTGGTTTCATCGGACCAGAGCACCTTGTTCCACATGTTTGGTGTGTCTCCCAGGTGGCTTGTGGCAAACTTTAGACGAGACTTTTTATGAATATCTTTGAGAAATGGCTTTCTTCTTGCCACTCTTCCATAAAGGCCAGATTTGTGCAGTGTACGACTGATTGTTGTCCTATGGACAGACTCTCCCACCTCAGCTGTAGTTCTCTGCAGTTCATCCAGAGTGATCATGGGCCTCTTGGCTGCATCTCTGATCAGTCTTCTCCTTGTCTGAGCTGAAAGTTTAGAGGGACAGCCAGGTCTTGGTAGATTTGCAGTGGTCTGATACTCCTTCCATTTCAAAATGATCGCTTGCACAGTGCTCCTTGGGATGTTTAAAGCTTGGGAAATCTTTTTGTATCCAAATCCGGCTTTAAACTTCTCCACAACAGTATTACGGACCTGCCTGGTGTGTTCCTTGGTCTTCATGATGCTCTCTGCGCTTTCAACAGAACCCTGAGACTAACACAGAGCAGGTGCATTTATACAGAGACTTGATTACACACAGGTGGATTCTATTTATCACCATCAGTCATTTAGGACAACATTGGATCATTCAGAGATCCTCGCTGAACTTCTGGAGTGAGTTTGCTGCACTGAAAGTAAAGGGGCCGAATAATTTTGCACGCACCACTTTTCAGTTTAATTGCTAAAAAAAAGTTTAAAATATCCAATAGATTTCGTTCCACTTCACAATTGTGTCCCACTTGTTGGTGATTCTTCACAAAAAATTAAAATTTTATATCTTTATGTTTGAAGCCTGAAATGTGGCAAAAGGTTGAAAAGTTCAAGGGGGCCGAATACTTTCGCAAGACACTGTATATATGGAATTCCTTCTTGCCGTCGGTGTGGGTCAAGACACATCATTGGACATATGGACTTATAAAATATAATTTGATTAATGATTTTTTGATCACTCCCATATTCTATATATCTTCACTTCGTATAGGATATTTGTTTGATATAACGAAATATTGCACTTTATGCACACGCTCACTTTAATT
Source organism: Lithobates septentrionalis (assembly GCA_037952835.1). Taxonomy (NCBI): domain Eukaryota; kingdom Metazoa; phylum Chordata; class Amphibia; order Anura; family Ranidae; genus Lithobates; species Lithobates septentrionalis. The sequence goes on from JBBDGP010002538.1 coordinate 1,118,445, forward strand.
TATGTTATATGACAGATAGGCAACATAATACAATCACTTGGCGCCCCCTATCACTTAATTTGGTTTTACTTGCACAGCGATAGGTTGACTGTTTATTGGGGAGCAGCTTTGTACACAAATGCGTTACTATTTATATTGCTTGGCGCAAGGTCTCTTTTTTACAAACATTTTCTTTGCCAGGAAAACAATTTTTCTAGGCTGGACCCATACAAAAAGGTCCTGCGCCTTGGGTCATGAAAAAAAGCGAATTAATCAGGTCCTGCCACTCTATAAATTAACATATGAGGCAAGAGGATGTCCTCAAACGTTTTATAAGGTATGGGGTCCATGGCTCGACACTCAGGATACTAGCAATTCTATGCTGTCCAATTTCAGACCCCATTTAGCGAAGAGGATGATTACAGGACCTTGATATTTCTGAGCACAAAGAGCTCCATGGCCACCACATTATTTCCTAGATCTGTACGATTCGCTGGGTGAATGAAAGTGTATACACTATATTGTCCAAGTTGAGGTTTATACATTCAGGTAAGTTCCTGCACTGCTCAGGGTTCTGTTTCCCATTTTCTCTTCACCTTGCACTTTATCAAAATTGTAAACTGTATTTGAGATGCTGTTTTGGGTCCAGTCCCGTTTGTCCTCTTACTTCACTGGGATACAAGTCCTGTGGTGCCCATATGTATTATGCGCTAACCTTTGTCTGCATCTTCTGTATGATTGACATTCCATTTTGCAAATGTACATTTGCCTAGGTTTGCCTTCCATGCTTTCAATAAAAAAAAAAAATTAGTATGAAATAAAGCAAACCGTTTAGCTACTGAAACCTAGGTCTACAGACTTCTTTTTCTTCAGTGGTCCGAGTAAGCACCCAGGTAGGGTAAACAGACTGTCTGCAGGGGCCCAGAGGGCCACAAAAGTGCCAAAAGGGGTGCAGGTTGAGCACCAGGGCTATAGGGTTTGCCTTATGGTAAATTAAAGCAAAAATTGTCTAGTCTCAAAACAAACTATAGAAGCATTCACTTCCATGTGTGAACAGGTTGCAAGGGGAGTAAAGAACAGGCAGGTATAAGCAGCTCATTGAAATGAATGCATAACTTTGCTCTGCATGGGCAAAACACAACTCGCTTTTGGCAACATCTCCAGCAGGCTGAATTTTCTTTGCGACAATGCAGCTTTCAATCTTCTCAAAATACTTGTCAAACTTCTGTATGTACTTCCAGAATATCATAGGGACCACCTTTATGTGTAATTTAGTATAAAAATTGACTTTGGTTCAAAAGACATTTACAGGCATATAGAAATCATGTGCCAGTATGGTCTACAGCAGGGGTCTTCAAACTATGGCCCTGCAGTTGTTCAGGAACTACAACTCCCATCATGCCTAGTCATGTGTGTGAATGTCACAGTTTTACAATGCCTCATGGGATGTGTAGTTCCGGAACAGCTGGAGGGCCGTAGTTTGAGGATCCCTGGTCTACAGAAACCCTTTGGATTTGGCGCAACACAATGCTGAAACCCCATGGGAAATGACTGGGTACCAGGTCAGCCAATTGCCTGCACTGTCATGTGGAAGGCAGGGAGCAAATCACATGCTCTTAAAATACCTAAATGTATCAGGTACATCACTTTGCTTCGCTGAATGAAGAGATCATTTTAGAAAGTTCCATAGCAATCATGGGTGTCAGTGGGAAACCCAGGTACACAATGCTAATGAGACAGTCAATGTAAACCTATGGCTTCTAGGGAGAATTAATTGGGTCTGCCCAAGTCAAACCAAAGACATTACAGCAGGTTATGTTTTTGGGGTTGGCTTTTAGACTTTGAGAGGTCTCATAGGCCTCGCAGACATGGCTTCTAGGACTTGTCTATTCTTCAAAAGCATAAAGATGATCAATTTTACCTTGTGCATTCTGTATGTTGGAGCAGCACCTCCATCACTTGTCACAATGCCGGCACTTTCCTGTCCCCTGTGAAGATAAAATTAAACAAGCATTAACAAATTAGATATTTAAATATTTGTATAATTCTCTGCATTTCATGTCCTTGCACACTTGTACATCAGTTTTCTGATAATGCACACAAATGTATCAGATAAAAAAGGTGACCGGATGGCAAACAGTTGCAAATTTTAGGAGAACTCAAAATTGGACTGCTGCCCCCCCCCCCCCACCCCATTTTATCATAAATATAGATATGAGCCTTGATGCACTCAGATTTTTTTTTTTACAAGATTTTAATAGGTATTTCCATGCTTTACCAGCCTAAAGTTCTTTAAAGCTGAATGCTGGAAAACACCTTTGCTGCCACTGTTACATGTTGGATGTCCAGTGTGCTCCTGTTCCTTTAAGGGGGATTGAGCTGCCTCCAGGCCCACTTGGTCCCTCATCTATCCACTGAGTGCATGTGCCCCCACTGTGGAGATGCTCAAATTCAGTAGCATTTAGGACTGCAAGCATACACAGGGTGCCGTTAAGAGGCCTTGCAGCTTACGCATATGTTTGCAAATGCGTGCTAACTAAACCCCTTTTTTAAGGCAGACTGTTGGACACGTTAATTCGGTTTGTCAGCAGACTGGTTGGGGAGTTGAACTATGGAATGTTCCGTTTGTCTTTTATGCATTTGCCCTTCCATCTGCTCCTTGCTGTGAAGGCCAGTTATAGGTGGGGGCCATTTGTTTATTACTGGAAAACTGAAATCCTCCTTTGCAGTGGGGCTGTGCCCACACTCCAAAAGTGAACTGCCCGTTTAGTCTAGAGGCTTCTAAGAACACTTTTTACAAACCCAATATCTGCTCCCAGGGCAAACAGTGTTCCCACCCAGCAGTGGGCTCTCCTTTGGTGTCCTCAGGTCTAATGCAGGGCTATAGGGGCTGCATCAGTCTTGACATCAAAGGACCTTACACTTCCAAAGGAGAGTGCAGGGGAGGAGACGCTGCAGGGCCTGATCCATCAATGTGAAGGACCCTGTGGAAGCAAAACCGCTTTTCGTGGTCTCCTAGGCAGAAAACAAGTAGTTAGTGAGGGTGCAGTCCCACTGCAAGGAAGGACTTTGTTTTCCACAAGTTCAGTTTAAAAGGATAAGCTCACCTTTTGTAACATGTTACATCCATATTCAGAGTGCAACATGTTACAGATGTACCACCCCCCCGGTTACCTGCTTCGATAGCTAGTGAGGGACAACGACCCCCCCCCCCGTCCCCCCCACCGCTAGCTGTAACAACCTGCAATAGACAAGGCCGTGTCAGCCATTCACAATGTTCAATGCACAGTGTTGCAGCCGTCGGCTTGTAGTTCTCAATGTGGTAGTTCATTCATGCTTCCTGTCAGAGTGCAACTGCCTGGCTGTATCAGGAGGTATGGCCAGACAGCTACAGACAGTCTGAAGGACTGTGGCATTACACCCATGATCTACTGATCATGGGTGAAATGCTTTACAGGTCCATTACAGAAAAAAAAAAAATATTTTTAGAAGCAAAAAAATTTGCATTTCTAAAAATGAGAACTTCTCCTTTAAGCTAAGGATTTTATTTAAGAAGATACCCCATTACAGCACACAATATAAAAACAAATGGAAAGGAATAAAGAAAAAATGTTTGAGTTATTGTGTTTAATGTCAACTTTAATGGCCTTTACATTTTTTATGGGCCTAAGTGTGTACAATTTCCTTTTACATTGTAATATTCTTGCTATTCCATATTTTTATTGTTGTATTAAATGTAGAACTACCGTATGTAGATCAGTGACTAGAGAAGACAGCTTAGATTTATCACCCTGCCTTTCTTCTAAACACATTTTAAGATAAATCAATGATGCAGGAGTGTAATGATTCCACTGACCCATAGACTTGCATTGTGAGTAGTAAAGGGCCACCACAGAGGCAGAAAGCACAATCTGAGTAATAAGCAAATATGGCTGCCCCCAATCACATTCATAAAAACACTAAAACAATATTTGTAAACCATTTTAACAACCAACCTATCAGATTTACATATATGAATCAGGACGGTAGTCTGCGAGATAGTGACTTGAGAAATGCACCAAGGTGGACATTGACATC
>JBBDGP010002538.1:1127500-1148732 GCA_037952835.1 Lithobates septentrionalis
GTGGCAGGAATAGTGCCCCATCCTTGGTGTCGGTGGCAGGAATAGTGCCCCATCCTTGGTGTCGGTGGCAGGAATAGTGCCCCATCCTTGGTGTCGGTGGCAGGAATAGTGCCCCATCCTTGGTGTCGGTGGCAGGAATAGTGCCCCATCCTTGGTGTCGGTGGCAGGAATAGTGCCCCATCATTGGTGTCAGTGGCAGGAATAGTGTCCAATAATGGGGAATCACTTAATAGAACACTGCCCCTTTGTTGGGGTCAGTGGGAGGAATAGTGCACCATCATTGTTATCGGTGGGAGTAATAGTGTCCAATAATTGGGATCAGCGGTAGGAATAGTGCACCATCGTTGGTATCAGTGGCAGGAATAGAGCCCCATTGTTGGTGTCAGTGGGTGGAATAGTGCCTTATCTTTGATGTCAGTGGGAGGAATAATGCCTCATCATTGGTTTCAGTGGGAGGAATAGTGCCCCATTAATGGTGTCAGTGGGAGGAATAGTGCCCCATCATTGGTGTCAGTGAAAGGCAAAACATTTTTGTATAGATATAAAAAATACATTATAAATACCTTTTTTATAAGTAATCACATTCCTTCTGTTCTCAGCTGCATAAGAGCTGCGGGGAGGAGAAGCAGCAGCACACTGAGCTTCCCAGTGAATGGTTGTGCAGCAGGGGCGTGTCAGGACAAGTTCAATTATTGGAGAGCACACTGAATTCCCAGCATAGTTAGAGAACTGACCATAGTGTGTTCTTCTGCTTAGTGTAGTCAGTTTTTACTAGGGAAGAAGAGGGACTGGCAGGAACACCAGGGATTTCACATAAAGGAAGCACTACAAAGAGAACAGGAGACTTAATCATACAATACATGGTACAGGAGGCACATTTGAAATGCTGAGGCAACAAACACTTTAAGGCCCCTTTCACACTGGGGCGGGAGGTGCGTCGGCGGTAAAGCGGCGCTATTATTAGCGGCACTTTACCGTCGTTTTAGCGGCGGTATTCGGCCACTAGTGGGCGTTTTTACCCCCCGCTAGCAGCCGAGAAAGGGTTAAAAGTCAACGCAAAGCGCCTATGCAGAGGCGCTTTGCCGGTGGTATAGCCGTGCTGCCCCATTGATTTCAGTGGGCAGGAGCGGTGTATACACCGCTCCGAAGATGCTGCTAGCAGGACTTTTTTTCCTGTCCTGCCAGCGCACCGCTCTAGTGTGAAAGCCCCGAGGGTTTTCACACTGGAGACACAGCAGCGGCTCTTTCGGGTCGGTTTGCAGGCGCTATTTTTAGCGCAATAGCGTCTGCAAACCGCCCCAGTGTGAAAGGGGTCTAAGCCTCACTGTTGATGTCAGTGGGAGGAATGAGTACCCCATTGTTGGTGTCAGAGGGAATGCTATTGTGTTGTGGACTGTGTCAACTGTCAAAATGAGCTCAGAGATATACCAGGGATTGCGTATGCTTCAGGTAGAACTTTTCCTGATTTATCTGCCAGACTTTTGAAGTGTTTGAAGAACCTGGCCCCTGTGATTCAGAAGAAGTTCTTGAGAGAGAAGGTTGTCTAGATAGTGATAAAGACTTTACTTTTTGCTATAATAAATATCCCCCAAAAAATATGTATAAAAAAAAAAGTTTTTTTCCTCAGTTTAGGCCGATAAGTATTCTTCTACATATTTTTGGTGAAAAAAAAAAAAAATTATATATATATAGCGCAAAAAGCATTTATTGATCGGTTTGCGTCTAGCGTTCTAGCATCTACAAAATAGGGGATAGTATTATGGCATTTTTTATTAATCTTTTTCTCTTTTTTTTTTACTAGTAATGGTGGCGATCAGCGCTTTTTATCATGACTGCAACATTATGGCGGACAGATCGAACACTTTTGGCGCGATTTTGGGACCATTCACATTTATACAGCGATCAGTGCAATTAAAAATGCATTGATTACTGTGTAAATGTGACTAGCAGTGAAGGGGTTAAAGTGGGGTTCCACCCAAAAAAACAAACATACATAAAAAATCCTAAAAATAAAACCAAAAAAAATTTGGATTTTTTTTTTTCACTTACCTCTAAATGCCTGTTGCTAGGTGGTCCCTCGTAGTCTGCCTGTTCCTTAGCCTGGGCTGGTGACATCACTTCCTCCTCGGCACAGGAAGGGCTCCGCTCTGCTCCCTCCCTCCTGTCAATCACCTGGGACCCATTACAGGTCCCAGGTGACTGAGCGGCCAATCACGGCGAGCGGCGCCGCTCGCTCATGCGCAGTGGGTGCCAGGCTGTGAAGCCACAGCCCGGCGCCCACAGTTGCAATGCCGGCGCCACTGAACGGAGGGGGAGACGAGCGGGGCTTCGATCCCCCGCATCGCTGGACTCCAGGACAGGTAAGTGTCCAATTAAAAGTCAGCAGCTGCAGTATTTGTAGCTGCTGACTTTTAATTTTTTTTTTTTTTTATGGCCCCCCTGGGTGGAACTCCTCTTTAAGTGTGTCCTAGGGAGTGATTCTAACTGTGAGGGGGGCATGGCTATGTGTGACATGACACTGATCACCGCTCCCGATTACAGGGAGCAGTGATCAGTGTCCTGTCACTAGGCAGAACAGGGATATGCTTGTTTACATCAGCATTTCCCAGTTCTTCCTCACCGTGAGATGATCGCGGGTATCCCCACGGACCCGCGATCACACTCACGGAGCTTGCGGTGTGCGCGCGCAAACCGCTTCTTAAAGGGCAATGTACAGGTACGTTAATCTGCTTGTACGTGCCCTTCTGCCAATGTATATCGGTGTGAGCCGGTCGGCAAGCGGTTAAAGGCATAAATATCTACATAACAAAATTTTTTTTTAAAAAGATGTATACAGATCTGTAGTACAGACACCAAAAAAATTACAGCACATGATTGAATGTGGTTCTTCACCCGACGTGTTTCAGTTACATTCTTTCCTCAGGGGTGTTCTTCAAGAACTCACAACTGTGCAATGCATCTAGAATATTATTAAAGATACAATAGGAGTACATAGAATACAAGTAAGACCATAGTCATATATAGAGATTTTTTCATATAATCAATGTACTTACATGAGCTGAAATGGTATCACAGAACGACCATTCCAAAATAAAAACATAAGAAAGGATTGTGCTTTTGTGAAACGATCCTAGTCACCCCAGTGAGGACAATGCCTCTGGATGGAACTTGTGTCTGGCGGTCAAAGATGGCGGGCCCTTTCTCCCTCCACACACGCATACACTGAGAGCCGCCCGGGACACGGCAAACGTGAGCACTGAGGCCAAGGAATGAAGGGTCAGCCTAGATGTAAAAAATGGTGATAAATAATATCTGTGTACAAATATATATTAAATATTAAGCCTAATAATGGGAGATAGATATAGAGGCATATATACCTGATTATAGTATTAAACACCAGTGGAAAACATCAAAGCCACAAGGATGGCCAATATCTGTATAATAGAGGCAGTAAGGCTCCATTCACACTAGCGCGTTTTTTGATGCATTTTGCATTTTGCAGAAATGCACGGGAATTTTTTAACATGGGTTCCTATGGAACATGTTCACATCAATGCTTTTTTGTTTTTTTGCGTTTTTGGAAAGGGTCGGGGACTTTTTTACATGCAAAATGCAGCGTTTTGCATGTAATGGTTTTCAATGGACAAGCATCAAAAACGCAAGTGCACCGTTTTTGCAGCGTTTTTGATGCGTTTTTGCCGTTTTTTTTTTTTTTTTTTTTACATTTTTTTTTAGACTGTAAAAAAAACTGTAAAAAAAAAAAAAAAAAAAAAACGCAAAACGCAAATCGCGGCAAAAACGCGGCTCAAAAACGTGGCAAGCATGAAAAAAAACCCTCCAAAAACGCTCAAAAGCAACATGCATAGGTGTGAATCGAGCCTTAAAGTGGTGTTCCGGCCAAAATTATACCTTTTAAATAAAAATACCCCTATAATACACAAGCTTAATGTATTCTAGTAAAGTTAGTCTGTAAACTAAGGTCTGTTTTGTTAGTTTATAGCAGTAGTTTGTTATTTTATAAACTTACAGCAGGCCGTGGCCATCTTAAGTGTAGGCATCTGAAGCCAGACTGTATTTCTTCCTGGATCTCATCCTTGCAGATCTCACACATGCTCAGTGCAGCACAAGCAGTGTAATAGGTTTCAGGTCAGGTTTCCATAGCAACGGCAGATTCAGAGGACGTTGCCGCCCCTTCCCAGAAGGCATTGCAAACAGGAAATGAAGCGATGGGCCGCGGCCAGGGAGGAGGAAGTGAAAAATGAATACAGCAGATATACAGTAGGTGCTGAAAAAAAAAAAAAAAATATCCAATTTGTTTACAGTGCACAGTTTAGTGAGGGATGCTGAAGAGTTGTAAAAGTGGGTGGAACTCCACTTTAATTAAAATTAATTTTACCTTAAAGAATTAGTCTAAGTATAGGAAGTTTTTTTGAAAAAGATTATAGACATTGTAGCATTGGGAGTAATATTGATAACATTATTTACCTCGAACAGCATCCTAGCATCCATCTGCAATGGAGTGGATGCCATTGTGGGACTGCTGTGTTCTTATAGCTGTTTACTAATTGCTGAATCAACACAGCTGAGCGATGTTAGACATGTTGCTCAGCAGATCGATCCTTAATAGAATGAGCTCAATCTATTAAGGATCAACTTGTCTGTAGTGAGTTTAATGGCAAATTCCGCAATGACCCCTGCAAATTTAAGGCCCCTTTCACACTGGGCGGTAAAACGGCGTTATTTTTAGCGCCGCTTTACCGTCGTTTTAGCGGCGGTATTTGTCCGCTAGCGGGGCGGTTTTTCCCCCCTGCTAGCGGCCGAGAAAGGGTTAAAACCACAGCAAAGCGCTGCGGTTAATTTCAATGCGCAGGAGCAGTTTAGGGGCGGTGTATACACCGATCCAAAGATGCTACTAGCAGGACTTTTTTTAGCGTCCTGCCAGCGCACTGATTCAGTGTGAAAGCCCTCGGGGCTTTCACAATGGAGACACAGCAGCGACTCTTTCAGGGCGCTTTGCAGGCGATATTTTTAGCGCTGTAGTGCCTGCAAAGCGCCCCAGTGTGAAAGGGATCCAAAGGTACCTTTATTCACGGGGCGTGCAACTACTGTAAATACATGCTTACCCAGAAGGATCCAATTCTCCTCAATGGAAGAATTTTTCGCCCTAAGCACTTTGCCAATTGGAAGACCCTTGGGGTGATTTACCTCCTGTCCTGTGAATGTGGGTGCTTTTATGTGGGAAAAACCAAATTACAATTTTGGAGACGTGCGTATAGACACGTCAGAAGTATGCAAATTTCTAATCCAGATTTGCCACTTGGTGGGCATACAAAGGTAGTACATGGAGGTAAATTTCCAAAAATCGAATTTTTGATTTTGCATCGCATCCATTCTGATCCAAGGGGGACTGGAACAAAGTCCTTCTACAATTGGAATTAAGATGGATATATAATTTAAAAGCCACATGTTTGCCAGGTCTAAATGAAGCAGTATGCTTCAAACCTTTTCTGGAAGGTTTCTTTTCAGGGGGGATGGAAAAGTAGAAATTTGTCAGTTCTTGCATGTTTAAATTTACCCTTTTAGGTATGTCCCTCTTATCGTGCAAATGATTTTGTGGAAAAACGGAACCTCCACCAGTGGTAAGAATGGCAGCTCACTTCACTGCGAGAGAAGCCCGCAGCTGAGAAAGGACGCAGTCAGCGCAGGGGAGACATGACAGGGTGATAAGGCAAACCAGCAAGGTCAGGGTTAAAGGTGTGGTCATAAAGGTGTGGCATATGGCTGTAATTAAGTGGTCATTATTGGCCGGAATTTGGTGCAAAGGGGGGAGCTAATAGTTAATAAATTAATGTGAATGGGGTGGGGCTGTAACAGTTCTAGTGGAACCTGTTGAGAACATCATCTTTGCAGTGGAGTGCTACTTTAAGTGATGAGCGAACTTGAGCAACTTTTAGCCCAGCTCAGGGCTGCTGCTGGGATACATGGAGCTGAGTGGATACAGAAAAAAAGCAAATGAACGTCGCCCACGGGACTTTAAATGCAGCAACATTGCAATGTTGCTGTTTTATGAACCTGTTCACCCATGCTCATGTCTTATTATGGATTATACTGTTGTTTCAATAAAATATTTGTACCTTTATACTTGCTTACCCTTTGATCACCATTTACACCTCATTTAAAGTCCCGTGGGCGACGTTCATTTGCTTTTTTTCTGATATTAGGGATGGAGGTGTTTTATGTTAGGGGTCAGTTCTCAGACTTTCTTTACAATTTGTACCCAGGTGGAAAACACCACAATGCCCTGGTCTGATGCTGACCCTAGATCTTAGGGGCCACATTGGTTCGGCTATCACCGAACCTTTATGACCTTACTAGTATACCCTTTTATATGATCATGCTTGAATTTCCTATCTACTTGTAGACCCAGCTTTTTCACTGCACCCACGTTTGGGCTGGGCGGTCTGTTCACCCTCTGGGAGCTGCGATGCACAAATGGGGATTTATTTCCCCAGCTGTCCCCGCTTCTCTGGCTTCTCCGGAGGGGCGGGGCCACCAGGGCATCGGCGTCATGCTCTTCCACGCCCACCTGGGGACGCCCACAATTCAGCGGTACCCCCCTCCCTGATGGGCGGGATGTGTCATCCAGGCGGTGGCTGTGGATCGCGAGTGCCCGCCCTATGCGGCGGGTGCGTTGCGATCTCCGTTTGCTCCGCCTGACGCATGACGTTAGGGGCGGAGAACTCGGCGGATGTCCGGGTAAAAGGCTGGGGGTGTCAGTATGGCAACCTTTCCTTCACTACCTCTCCAACACTCAGTCGGGACGCTGCACTGTACTGGTAGGCACCCTATCTATCTACTCTAATATGTATACCTGCACCTCACAGCATACCTATCCTCACTTGCTGCTTCTGACTGACTCCTCCAATCACTTTCTGCTCCCTTACACATAAGTACTTTTCCAGCGCTTCACACCAATAATCAATTTGCCCCCTATCTCACTGTGCCTCTCCTCCCTTATCTTCACTCACTCTTTCTTTTCCCCCCCCTGGTCCCGTTCCCCCCTCTTTTCATTTCTCTCTTCTTTTTCTGTCTTTTTTCTGTTACCATTCACCTCACTTCCCCCTGTCTTCTCTTCTCTCCTTTCCCTTTCCTTTCCCTTTCACTTTTTCACCCTGTACCCTCCTTTTTCTCTTTGCTCTGCGGGACACTTTGTGCATATTATGCAAGCAGCATACATTTTACATTTTTACGACAATACTAACGACATTACTTTAGACCTTGCTTACCAACATACCTTGCGTTATGTCACGATATACATCTCTTACTTCCTAACGTTTTAATTTTATTTATATCCCTATACAGTGAGTCGCCCTGCATTGCATTTGGGATCAATTTGGGTTCACGCTCTCCTTTCTTTTTCTCATTTCTGCCATGCTGCCCCCCACGCCTGGCCTCGGTCCTCTGGTTGGGTCCTCGGCCCCTTCAGCTCCCGGGGGAGATGCCCTCCGCCGGCCCGTGCCTGGGTTATGTGTCTACAGCTTTGGTCCTGCAAGTAAGTTTGGGATGACCAGGTCTGGCTTCTTGCTTTTACCCTACTACAACCGATACTCTAATTACTTTAATCTGTATTTACAGACAGCAGTTATGCACATCAGCCCCTGATATAGCGAGGAAAGCTCGCGAAACGCGTCGGGTTAGAGATGTACTATGCATACCTGTATTTTATATATATTACTATTATATGATGGCTATGTTTTAGGACTACATTGCAATGTTGCTGTTTTATGAACCTGTTCACCCATGCTCATGTCTTATTATGGATTATACTGTTGTTTCAATAAAATATTTGTACCTTTATACTTGCTTACCCTTTGATCACCATTTACACCTCATTTAAAGTCCCGTGGGCGACGTTCATTTGCTTTTTTTCTGATATTAGGGATGGAGGTGTTTTATGTTAGGGGTCAGTTCTCAGACTTTCTTTACACTGAGTGGATACAGAGACAAGTGACTGTGTCAATACAAGGAGTTCAGCAGGGTCCTTCACAAGCAGGACCTGCCCCACAGCGCGCTAGGAGGTCTAAGCCTCCTGAACGGTTCACCCCTGACAGGACTCCTCAGGCTCAGCGCCGCAATGGGAGCCCGCTTGCGGAACCTTCAGGCCCCCCTGCCAAACGATTGCCTGTGTTGGCCAGGGAGCCTTTCGGTTCCCGGGACGCCAGCGGAGAGGCAGGGGGAGGATGCCAGCAGCGTGGAGGAGGGAGAAGTGGAAGAGGATGTCGGTGACGCCGTGGGGGAAGTCGGTCCGGCGGCTGGAGGGGTCCACGGCCCCATGCAGCCTGGTGAGTGCACTCCTGTTTTGCTTCCTTTATTTTCAATAATTGGTTGCAGGCGTTCGCAATCTTAGCTAGCGTAGTTGGCGAAAAGGAGCCGGCGAGCTGCTCGGCTTTGTTTTGCTATTTGGACGCAATTGGGGAGGCATATAGGGTCTATGGCGGCATGGCATGGTTACGCTACGACGAACAGTTTCGTCAGCGGAAGGCGGTCAGGCCAGCTATTCGATGGGATCACAAGGATATAGGGCTTTGGATGAAGCTGATGACCCCGGCTAGGAGCGGGAGTCAGTTTTTTCCAAGAGGGGCTGGCGGTGCTTCCACCTCAGGCTCGTCGGCTGTTAAGAAAAAGGGGGTTTGCTGGCAGTTCAATGACAGCTCGTGACGATTTGGAGGGTCCTGTCGCTTCAAGCATGAATGCTCAGGATGCGGGGGCAGTCATTCCTTCAGTAGGTGTTTCAAGGCAGGTAAAAACAGGGCGGGGGGATGGATCTGGAAAAAGGGAAGACTCCAGTGAGGGCGGGAAAGATGTTTCCTTTCCTAAATAGGTACCCGGACCAGGAGTCGGCTAGACTCCTGTGGGAGGGATTCTCGGTGGGTTTCAGAATCCCGTGCTCTTTGACTACGGTTCCGCCGATTTCCGATAATCTGCAGTCAGCTCGGCTTTTCCCGGGGGTTGTAACGGAGAAACTGCAGAAGGAAGTTTCTTTGGGCAGGATGGGCGGTCCATTTTCTTGCCCGCCCATTGAGGGCTTAATTGTGTCTCCCCTGGGTGTGGTGCCCAAAAAGGAACCTGGTAAGTTCCGTTTAATTCACCACCTTTCGCATCCCAAAGGGGCGTCTGTAAACGATGGTATTGATCCGCAGGCCTGTGCGGTCACCTACACATCGTTCGATGCCGCGGTAGTATGGGTACGCAGGTACGGACGGGGGACTTTGTTGGCGAAAGTTGAAATGGAGTCGGCTTTTCGTCTACTTCCGGTCCATCCGGATAGCATGCACCTCCTGGGTTGCAGGTGGCAAGGGTCGTATTTTGTCGATCGTTGTCTCCCAATGGGGTGCTCCATCTCGTGCGCGCTGTTTGAAACCTTCAGTTCCTTTGTGGAATGGGTAGTGCGGGATGTGTCCGGGCTCAATTCCGTCATCCATTACTTGGATGATTTTTTGTGTATAGGCCCTGCGGGTTCTAACGCATGCGCGGTACTGCTGGGCACGTTACAGCATGTAGCGGATCGTTTTGGCATTCCCTTAGCACCGGAAAAAACAGTCGGTCCCACGACGGAATTGGTTTTCTTGGGGATCACGATCGATTCAGTAGCCATGGAATGCTGTTTGCCGGAAGCAAAGCTTGTGGCTTTGCGGCAGGAAGTCGGGGCCATGGGGGGCAGACGCAAAGTTCGGGTCAGGGAGCTGCAGTCCCTTTTGGGTAAATTAAATTTTGCCTGCAGAATCATTCCAATGGGCAGGATATTCTGCCGTCAGCTTTCGTTAGCCATGGCGGGGGTCAGCAACCCCAGACATTTTGTTCGTTTGACCCGGGATCACCAAGCTGATCTCAGGGTTTGCGATGATTTTCTGGGAACCTACAATGGGAGGTCAATGTGGATGTCGGGCCCCGTTAGCAATGCGGACATGGCGTTGTTTACGGATGCGGCCGGGTCCGGAGGATACGGAGCATTCTTCCAGGGTAAGTGGAGCGCCGGTGGTTGGCCTGATACTTGGAGGGAGGCCGGGTGGTTGCGTAACTTAGCGCTTTTGGAATTGTTTCCAATTGTGCTGGCGGTGGAAATTTGGGGCGGGGCGTTTCGGAACAAAAAGGTGCGTTTCCACTGCGACAACTTGGGAGTTGTCTCTGCCATTAACACCCTGTCGGCCTCCTCCCTTCCGGTGGTGCGCTTGTTACGGCACTTGGTGTTGCTATGCCTTCGCCTGAATGCTTTTGTCTATGCGGTGCACATTCCAGGGGTTTCTAACAGGATTGCGGATGCCTTGTCTCGTTCGCAGTGGAAAGAGTTTCGGAGATTGGCGCCGGACGCGGAGCAGCATGGTACCCCCTGTCCTCCAGGGTTATGGACGATCGCATTGGAGTCGCCGCTGGATTGATCCGCAAATCCCTGAGTGAGGCGACATGGGGCGCATACGCTGGTGCGTGGAGGGAATGGAATGCGTTGCTGGAGGAGGTAGGGGGGCTTGAGCCCCGAGACGACGTGTCAGCATTGGTCCTGTATTTCATTGTTCAAAACTTTCTGAAGGGGGCATCGGTATCGTCAGTGGATCGTAAATTAGCGGGTTTGGCCTTTTGGTTTAAACTACAGGGAGGCAAGGATGTCACAAAATCTTTTATCATAAGGCAGGCTATGAAGGGATATCGTAAGGGGAGCAAGTCCAGAGATCTGCGGCGCCCGGTTTCCTTCACCACTTTGTGGTTGATTATGGCTCACATTCCGGGGGTGTGTGGGGATGGGTATGAGCAACTCTTGTTTCGGGCGGCTTTTCAGTTGGCCTTTTTTGGGGCTTTACGCATAGGGGAATTGGTCAGCCCTGCCAAGCACGTTGCGGGGGGACTTTTCAGAGACGAGGTGACTGTAACAGAAGTGTCAGTAAGCTTAGTGATTCGTAAGTCTAAAACGGATCAGGCTGGAAGAGGTGTAGTACTGGAGTTGTTTCGGGGTGAGGTGGCCGGGCTGTGCCCGGTTTCAGCGGTGTCACAATTTATTGCGGTCAGGCCTGCCAGTGCGGGACCTTTCTTGATGCACAGGAATGGCTCGTATTTATCGCGTTTTCAGTTCATTGCGGTTTTTCGCAAATGTCTGAAAGCGGCAGGCCTGGATCCCAGGCAATTCGGCTCTCACTCTTTCCGAATCGGAGCCGCCACGGAGGCGTCAAGATGGGGGTTGGGAACGGAGATGATAAAACGCATCGGTAGGTGGGAGTCGAATCGTTTCAGGTTGTATGTTAGACCTCATTTAATGTGAACATGAGAGGGGGGGGTCTTTGTCGTCACGTTTGTGTTGACTCTCATGCTAACTCTTTTCTATGTGTTGGTCTTATTGTTCTAGTTGTTATATGTCCAGGTTGGTGGGGCAATGTTTTTTCTCTATTTGTTTTCAGGTCGCAGATGCCTAGTTTGGATCCTCGGGCATTAATTTGTTTACTGGGGGGCCAGGAGGGCTGAAGTTAGACCCGATGCTAGGCAGTTAGGTCTCCCTTGGGAAGAGGGTAGTGTTCGCTGGATAGGGGTAAGGGGCATGATGTGGAACAGAGTGGTTCCCGAGGTGCATAGATTTGCACGCTGGGACAGGGCCCCGGATATTATGGTAATTCACGCTGGGGGAAATGATCTGGGCGTCAGGCGTTCCAGAGAACTGATCAAAGACATTCGGTTCAATTTCCTCAGGCTTCGCTGTGACTTCCCGGGCACTGTTTTTGTTTGGTCCGAGATCGTGGCTCGCACGGTTTGGAGAGAAGCCAGATCTGTGGACCGAATCAATAAGGCCCGGATTAAAATCAATAAGGAGGTGGGGCGGTTTTTTGTCAGGAATGGGGGCCTGGTAATTAGACATCAGGATTTGGAGTCCGAGACATGGCGTTACCTCAGGGGTGATGGCGTTCACCTTAACGCGGTAGGGACGGACATGTGGTTTTTGGGCCTGGAAGATGGAGTACACAGGGCTCTTCGTGTGTGGCGGAGCGCTCAGGTATAAGGAGTCATACCTGTGCGCTGTGGCATGTTAGGATCCTTGGCGGTGGTAGAATGTGGTGCATTCTGGGTAAACGGTGGGGAACCATCAGGTATGGTATCCTCGAGTGGGAACGGTTCACTGGCTAGTGACCGTGCAGCTTAAGGACCCTGGGGTGGCTGAGGTTAGCTGGGTTTAGGCCCTGAGTCTTCATATATAGCGGCTGGGGTGGCAACTCAGTTAGATGTGCCTCTGACACAAATTAAGAGGGTAATGGTTACATTGGTACCGCCTTGGATCTTAAAAAGATAGATATATATATATATATATATACAGTTTAGTGAAATAGTGTAGTTAGGTGGGTTCTTACAGTGTGTATTGTAACAAAAAGTTGTTTTATTAATAAAAGGCCATGTTGGCCATTTAACCCACCTTAGGCGTCGAGTGTTTATTCTAAATCATAGTAAATTTAAGTTAAGGTTCAAATGGGTAAGGGTACTGTAGGGTAAGCTCTTAGCTACCCTTGTCATGGACCCTTTGGTTATGGAGGGTCAAACACACTTTCCCAGTCGGGGTGTAAAATGATGTATCAGCAAGCCAATCCAGGAAGATCCCCTCTTGGATCGAATTTAAGATCAGCAATCTCCACTCCAAAGCTGCATGAATCATGCAAGTAAAAAGCAATACATAGTGCTCTCCGCAGAAAATGGAATTTTAATGATAAAAAACAAAATAAAAACTTACAAAGGTGGCACTTCAAACCAAGTGCCTGGTAAAACAGCGTGTGTACAAGATCAACGATGGCTGCGGGTGACGTCATGTGACTTCCGTCTGTCCGTACACGTTACATCCCTGTAGGCGGGACTTCGTCAGCGGATATGGAAGTGATGTGAGCACCCGCTTTAACTGCTTGCTGACCGCCGGCTGTCAATTGACGGCCAGGCGGCGCAGCTCTCATTGCGGGCGGGCGTCATATGACGCCTCGCTTTCCCGGCCCACCAGGGGGCGTGCGCGATGGCCGCCGGGCTCCCGCAATTGCCGGTAACACAGCAGGACCGTGGATCTGTGTGTGTAAACACACAGATCCACGGACCTGTCAGAGGAGAGAAGACCGATGGTATGTTCCCAGTACAGAGGAACACCGATCGGTCTCCTCTCCTAGTGAGTCCCCTCCCCTTCAGTTAGAAACACTCCCTAGCAAAAACAGTTAACCCCTCGATCACCACCTAGTGTTAACCCCTTCCCTGCCAGTCACATTTATACAGTAATCAGTGCATTTTTATAGCACGGATCGCTGTATAAATGTGAATGGTCCCAAAAATGTGTCAAAAGTGTCCGATATGTCCGCCATAATATCGCAGTCACGATAAAAATCGCAGATCGCCGCCATTACTAGTAAAAAAATAAATAAATAATAAAAATGTTATAAATCTATCCCCTATTTTGTAGACGCTATAACTTTTGCGCAAACCAATCAATATACGCTTATTGCGATTTTTTTTACCAAAAATATGTAGAAGAAAACATATCGGCCTAAACTGAAGAAAAAAAATTAGTTTTAAAGGAAAAAAAATTGGATATTTATTATCGCAAAAAGTAAAAAATGTGGGTTTTTTTTCAAACTTGTCACTCTTCTTTTGTTTATAGCGCAAAAAATAAAAATCGCAGAGGTGATCAAATACCACCAAAAGAAAGCTCTATTTGTGGGGAAAAAATTATAACAATTTCATCTGGGTACAGTGTTGTATGACCGCACAATTGTCATTCAAAGTGACAGCGCTGAAAGCTGAAAAATGGCTTGGGCAGGAAGGGGGTGAAAATGCACTGTATTGAAGTGGTTAAATAGTGTATAAGCAATCACCATGGTTACGAACGTCCCGTCACGTAACACAGCGCCACATCACAAAACGCAAAGCTGAGTCACATGACACAGTGCCGCATCTCATGACACAGCGCAAGGCAGGGGAAACCAAGACGAATCCCGGAAGTGTCCTAGTAGGCGATTTAGGAGCAAAAAAAGGGATGCAGCCACACCGGCACTTGAAAAACATCCCGCAAAATAAAATATTATGCATAAAAAATATATACTGTATGTGCAATAACCTCATAATACATTACGAGGGGATACACGTACACAATGATATAAGTGAATATTAAAATATATATAACAATATTATAAAAATATTTACAAACAGTAAAAATTACTCATATTAAAAAAATCAATACTAAATATATTAAATAAATGTGACGTCATTCGCGATCATCAGATAAAAACATTACAATCACCACGCAGTACATTTGGGGAGGCTTATAGATTGGTGTCGTCACCAAGAGACAAAGCTCTGGACTCAACTGGAGCAGACACAAAGTATTATACCCCTTTGTAGAGCCCCGTGGTGCCACGCGGCCCTACCAGCAGAAGTCAAACGCCATCCGCTCATTGGCAACGCGTCACAAATCTGTGCCAAGCTCATCTCCCAGGCATCCCTATCCTCCCAGAACTCCCCAGTGTACCCAATACTGGGAAACCCCCAGTTTACACCAGGAGTGCAGGATGGGGTCTTTCAGGGTCTAGACAACGTGGGCCTACACCAAGCCTCCCACTTTAGCTCAGGAGGGCGTTGGAAAACAATCACAGAACTTTCTGACCCCACGGGCTCGTTCCGCCTGGACTCCTTGAGATCGCTCCAGCTGAGCCATTTTCTTAACTTCATCCAATCCCCTACGGACAGTAACCAACCACTCACCACTTTAGAAGACATCTGTACTACCTCGGGAGTTGTGCCACACACGCTCTCCCTGACTTACAACCTCTTAAATACACCCCCAGCAGACTACATTCCCCCGGGCCTACTTAAGTGGGAAAAAGACCTGGACTAAAGATTTAACACCACCAAGAGACAACACATCATTAGTCTTACACACAAATCCTCCATATGCACCAAAACTCAGGAGACCAACTACAAAATTCTATCAAGATGGTACAGAACCCCAGTACTACTAAATAAATTCTTCCCGACAACATCTGACCTTTGTTGGCGATGCCGGGAAGATAAAGGGACCTTGATAGATATCTTCTGGTCATGCCCTAGACTAACACACTTCTGGCAAATAGTCAGAGAAACAGTACAACGATTCACAGACCGTAACATTACAGAGACGACCCAGCATTCTTCCTTCTAAATGCGACAAACATTCCCACGGGAATATACAAGAAATCCGTGATCCGTCACCTACTACATGCAACAAAAGCCTGCATCCCGCTGCACTGGAAATCCCCACTCCCACCAACCATTGACCTATGGCTCCAAAAAGTGGAGGATATCAAAAAAATGGAAGACCTGATCCTCACAGCGCAAAACAGACAATAGACGCTCTCCAGAACCTGGCAGCTGTGGAATATGTTCATTTATTTAGCTGAGGGTCAGGCTCTGAGAGAGCCCACAACTGATACATGAACACACATAATATGATGCATCGCCCCCAATCTCTGATTGCGGAGACACAGAGACTCACAGAAGTACTTCAAATCAGAACTCCCCAGCACTCCATGCTCGTTATTTCGTTATTTTCATACAAAGTGTATTTAACAGTCCACATAGCTAGCATAGATACATAACAAAAGTCAGACAAAAAGTTCAAACATGGTCCTAAGAGGAGGTCAACATAGCAGGGTCTTAGGGTTTTGTTGATGAAACTGTTTGAAATGGTGGGATACATTGTGAGTTTTCAGGCCCTTTTTAATGTTGTTAATATGTTCTGCCAAGCGAACATGCAAAGGTCTCGAGGTTCTGCTTATATATTGTAACCCGCATTCACACTCTAACATATAGACCACTCCAATAGTATTGCATGTGATCAACTGTTGAATATTATATTTTTTATTCGTTGCAGATGCTAAAAACTTTTTCCGTTTTTTAATATTCACTTTGGAGTGCCTACAGGGTATACATCGTCCGCAGGCATAAAACCCCCTAAAAAGGAAAATAATCTATTCTCAGAGGGGACAGGGGGATTTAAAACACTAGGAGCGAGATGATCCCTAAGGGACGGGGTTTTCTTGTATATGAATTGTGGGCGGGCTGGTAAAACTGGACCCAAAATTGTATCCTCCTTTAAAATGGACCAATTCTTTAACACAATTTTTTCAAATTTTTTATGCAGAGCATTATAATCTAATATAATCCTAAAGTTGTGCTCATCTCTATTAGTGTCCCTAGTTTGACCAGAGACAAAAGTTTGTCTATCCATCATTTTAACTTTTTCTATTTCCACATCTAAATTAGATCTACCATATCATTTCTGTTCGAATCTGGAGACCAACACTTGCGACTGTGTAATAAAGTCGTCTTCCAGGGTGCAGTTGCGATGCAACATGATAAATTGTCCCCTGGGGATATTGAACAACGATGAACGATGGTGGCAACTCCCCAGGGGAATATAAGTGTTACGATCAGTGGGTTTAAAATGGTTACATAACCTAAAATGATCTATGTCTCTGTTGATTTCTAAATCCAAAAAGACAATTTTATCATATTCAATATTCCACGTCAGGGAAATTTTCTTATCATTAGCATTCAATGAATGGATAAAACTCTCTAAGGAAGATCTATCCCCATTCCAGATCATAATGAGATAATATGATAATGAGCACACTAGGAGCAAAACGAGCACCCATCGCAACCCCTGTGGTCTGCAAATAGAATTCCCTGTTGTACCAAAAATAATTTTTAGTGAGACAAAAATTAAGACAGCTTAGAAAAAATTCCTAATGTCTACCTGACAGAGTAGATGAAGAGAGGGCCCATTCGACTGAAGTCATGTCATCATTATGTCCTATAATAGTGTATAACGAACTCACGTCTGCTGTGACAAGTATACTGGATGCTGAACATGCAAGTGTCTCCAGTATCTGAATGATGTGTTTAGTGTCTGTTAGGAAGGCCGGGGTTTTCAACACTAATGGCTGGAGAAAGGAATCAATGTATTGTACTAATCTGGCAGAAACAGAATCAATCCCATTAACGATAGTGCTAATCCCCCCGGGAGGCCTATCTTAGTGAATTTTCAGGAGAAAATATATAATGGGTGTTCTGCAGAACAGGGGATCTAACTACGCTGCCTCCTTTTTCGTTAAGATCCTTTGATCCCTCCCATCCTCTATAATGGAATGTAATTCATCCTTAAAGGATAAAGGATAACATAGGATCTTTGTTTAAGATTTTGTACGTCTCAATATCACTCAATAAACGGCTCATTTCCCTTTGATAGTATTCTTTACTTAAGACAACCAAACCACCCCCTTTATCGGCGGGACGTATGACAATCTCTTGACGTTTTTCTTTTGTAATTCGTTATTTTCATACAAAGTGTATTTAACAGTCCACATAGCTAGCATAGATACATAACAAAAGTCAGACAAAAAGTTCAAACATGGTCCTAAGAGGAGGTCAACATAGCAGGTTCTCCAGCATTGCACAGTAAGTAAGACACATAAAGAAAAAACCCCGGTATAGAAATAATATCAGTGTGCGAGGCCGAGGAGGCATCCTGACAGTTACTTACACGACCTGGAACTGATAATAACACATACAAATTTATGCAACACAGCAACATTTTGTAAATTTTTAAATTGTTTGGGAAGCAAAGCAACCCAAAGGTCAGGTGGGCCCAAACATGGGACACATAAGAAAGTAATGCACATCAGGATGTTCACAGTATCTGATCAAACAGCCCATGAGTGGGTAAGAGTTGTGGGGGGGGGTGTACGGAAAGGGAAAGGGGGGAGGTAAAGGGTAAGACAACTCTAATGCCCCGTACACACGGTCGGACTTTGTTCGGACATTCCGACAACAAAATCCTAGGATTTTTTCCGACGGATGTTGGCTCAAACTTGTCTTGCATACACACGGTCACACAAAGTTGTCGGAAAATCCGATCGTTCTGAACGCGGTGACGTAAAACACGTACGTCGGGACTATAAACGGGGCAGTGGCCAATAGCTTTCATCTCTTTATTTATTCTGAGCATGCGTGGCACTTTGTCCGTCGGATTTGTGTACACACGATCGGAATTTCCGACAACGGATTTTGTTGTCGGAAAATTTTATCTCCTGCTCTCCAACTTTGTGTGTCGGAAAATCCGATGGAAAATGTCCGATGGAGCCCCCACACGGTCGGAATTTCCGGCAACACGCTCCGATCGGACATTTTCCATCGGAAAATCCGACCGTGTGTACGGGGCATTACAGTGAGAAAGGGAGAAGGACCGGTAAAAGAAAGGGGTGAGGCGAGGGTTGATAAGGGGAGAGAGGAGGGGAAAGCAAGGTGGAGAACGAGAGCGAGTAACAGAAAATGGAAGAGAAGTAGAGTAAAGTAGGGTAGGGTAGTGCCCCCTGACTAGGGAGCGGAACAAGCCCATTGGGTCAGCCAGACTGTGCAACCTCTCGGAGATAAGCGTCCGTGTATATAAAATGTTCTCTTTCCGTTTTTCAAGAGATTCCATACCACGCCTAATGTATTGGGGAATCTGAATCCGAGAGGGGGAGATTGGAACAAGAGTCTGCTCCAACTCGAATTACGTTGGATTTAAATTTGCGAGCTACCAAGCCCCCAGGGTTCAACGATGTGGTTTGCTTTAAACCGTTTTTGGAGGGCTTTGATTCTGGGGGCATGGAAAAATAGGACTATTGATCCTTGTCTACCCATTAGGCACAGGGACTCAGTCTCTGGATGTCTTTTTGATTGGTGATATTGTTTGGCTTACAATATCATGTATTTAATTTATGTCTCCTCTGTCTCCTTTGTTTTGATTTTTTTGATCTTTTTGATTTTTTCTTAAGGAAAGCATGTGAGCTATGCACCCAATTGTATTTAAATGTAGATCTTTTATCCAGTTGCCATAACTATACCTAGTTTTTGTATTGTTTTCCATTTCTGCCTGTTCTTTTGCTTGGTCATAATTCGTATGGCAGCTTCACGGATGGCTCCTATGCATATCATCTATTCATTGAGAGACTTACCAGACAAGCATTTTCTCTCTAGTTTTTATACACAGATAAGGCCGGGGTGTGGATTTTAATGGCAGTTCTCTTTTTTCTGCCACCCTTTACACCATTCGGTAACATAACTTATTTGCATACTTTCATTTGACTTGTGGTCTCGTCTGTGCAGTGAGATGATGTATCAATTGCCCAGTTAATAGTGTTGATCGCTGTGTGTGTGCCCGGCACGGCCAGGATGTTCTCTTTGAGGACACATGGGGAGGGTTTGTTTGTTTTTTTTGTCACATCCTCTCCCCCCCCCCAGCCCTGGGCCTGTTTGACTGTCTGCAGGGCTTGTTAGCCGTGCTGTTGGGAGTTGACCGCGGCGCGTCACTCAATGGCGCGGCTGTATGACATTGGTCTGCTCGTGCATTCCAGCTTGGCTGGCGCGCATGCGCAGTGTAGAGGCGGGGCGTGGCCGACACTCAGGGGGCCCGTCGTGAGGATCTGGCCAAGGCACACCTCCATCCAGCTGATTCCAAGTTGGAATCAGCTAATGGTTGAAACAGCAGGGCTATAACTAGCCCAGCTCATTCGGTACCAGATAAGGTTGAGGTTAAGATGGCTCGGTTAGGAGATGTTGAGACGTGTGTCAAAAGTAAGTGGAATTTTTATATTTGTTACTTGCATCCTTGACTTGATTCATTTTGGATGCTGATTAATAACTTTGGGCGTTTGTGCCTTTTTTTTCCCCCTTATGCTCTGTGTCCACACCTTCCTTGGCCACATCAATACCGTAGTTGTCCTGGTTTTGAGATGATCTACCAGTGTCATTTTAGCTTTCTATATCTACCAGACTGCCCACTGGTATATATTTGCATTTTTGTGTCTAGGTAGGTCTCTTTTGATATAGTGCTGTTCTTTATCTATGGATATACTTTAGTTTTATTAGTCAGTTTATTTAATGATGTGCCTTTGGAAATAGGGGTAGAAGGGGGGTTCGGGAGTCCCCACCCACATTATATGCTGTTTGCTTTTTTCTTTTTTATGTTTTCTTTTTTCCCTGTTTCCTTTTGGTATACTGGTCAACTGCTCTTATTATAATTGTTGACATGTATTTTTGTAATTAAGACAATGCTTAATTGATTTTTTAACTAATTGTATGGTTAAAAAAGTTTTAAAAACTGAATAAAGATTAAAGTAAAAAAAAAAAAAAAAATGATGTGCCTTTGGTTCCAGGTCTCTTACATTTTGGAATCCAGCACACACACAGGCGCTGCACCTGGGCTCAGGATACAGCGCTTTTCAACACTGTTTGGGGATATCTCCCTTTGAGGAGTTCTTCTACTTAGCCCAGGTGATTCTAAGTAGAATCTCCTCCCAATACACCTGTATTTTGGGGCACTCCCACCAAAGATGTGCAAAAGTACCAACTGCTCCACACCCCCTCCAGCAGGTTGGGGGGGGTCCCAGCGTCGTACTCGTGCACCCTCTGGGGCGTCCTATGCCACCTTGTTGTCACCTTGTAAGCCATTTCATATGTCCGAGAATCTCTTGCCGTTAGATATACCATCTTTAATATCTTACATCTGTGTGTCTCATCTTTTAGGTATCCTATTTCTCTTTCCCACTTCTCCAGAAAAGTAGGGTGCCCTTTGCTCGCTTCCCCCCTTAGTACTCTATACAATTAAGATATGCTACCTTTCACACTAGTGGGGGTACTTAATAACTTTTCTATGGCTCTTAATTGGTCTCTTCCTCTCAGTGGTTGTGGTAGTGACTGTGCAAAGTGCTGTATCTGAGCGTACCTCCATTTATCCAGTGGTTTGTTCCCCCATACCCGTGTAATTTCTGTGTAAGTGTACAATCTGTTTCCCCTCATCACATCCTGTAATTGTATCACATCTTTTTTGCCCATCTCGTGAAATATAAGTGCTCCTCCTTCCCTGGTAGAAAATAATCAGTGTCCAATAGTGATATCAGTGGCGAGTTATATTCCGAGTGAAACCTCTTACTTACCCCATGCCAAATTTTAAGTGTGTTCCTAGTCAAGAAATTAGCTCTGTTTCCCAACTCCCTAAATTGTGGAGGAATCCATATCAGTTTTTCTATGTCCACCCCACTCTGTGCTATTTCTATGTTCACCCAGCTTTTCTCTTGTTTACTATATAACCAATCAGTGATCCTAGAAATAACAATAGCTTGATAGTACTTTTTAAAGTCCGGTGCTCCCAACC